>JADLOZ010000305.1:0-25000 GCA_017562165.1 Ectropis grisescens
GGCGTATAAACGGGGTTTCCCGCGCGCTTGTCTGCTTGTCTCTCTATCTTTCAGTGTCATGAAGCCATTTTCTGCACAGTAAGGCTATATATTATCATACTGTCCGGTCAATCCTGTCGTGGTCCCCTTGATGACCCGAGAGGTGACGTTGTTGAATGTATCTGCCTCCGCATCTTCAAGTTTCGCCTTTAAGAGAATTTCACTTCCTAACCTTAAAGGCTGTATGATGCTTTCGTAATTCTGGAAAGTCACTCTCAGTGTGACTATGAATTTGATAAAGGCGTTTTGTGCGGGGCTCCGCGGATCCAAATTTATTTATTTTATTTACTTTTTTTTTTTCACCTGTAGCTTATCTCTTTGATTTCGTGGCTCCCTTCTGGTGTGCCCTTTCGGAACCGGTTTAGATTGTCGAACAGTTGCATTTATTAGATCGTACAAAAGGGCTCTTATCTGACAACTTCATGATGCTTAGAGGTATCAATGCAACCCAACCTGTCTGCGACTTTTGCTCTTGAATATTCGATCACCATCGTATCCATGCTTATCACCCTTGGTTCGTCACACACATGTCTGCTCAGATGTGCGAGTAATGCGCTTGCCTGTGTCCTGTGTGAAAGACGTACGACCCTACGAGTACTCTATTAGCGCACCACTAGTGGCTTTAATAACGAAGGAAATCATCGCGAGGACACCAGTAAATTAAGAAAAAAAGGGTACAAGGTCGCCTACAAGGGTGGTGGCAAGTGGGTTAGAGTCGTTGGTGAGATTGCGAGAAGTGACCTCGATGCTCTGACCCCAGGCCATGCCAGTAAAACCTGTGGGGCTTTACCTATGTACTATCTAACCTGTAAGCTTTTCGTGAAAGTGTGCGAGCGCATCGTAAAAATTGACTCTCATCATTTATCTCTAAAGCGCCAAAAGCAGTTTAATTTCAAAAATGACATTTTTAAAAAATGCGTGTCAACAAAGGCGGAAATAAGGTTAACGTACTTAAGTACAAAAGTAAGTTATTAAATAATGTCTGCCCGTACAAAGTACGCTCACGTGTTTATTAATCAATTCTCGTAATGAAGGAGTGTTAGGTTGATCGCGGTCTCCGTTACTAGTGATTAAGACTCATTAGCTTTCATTATCGTGGCGTACTATCAATTTAATTCAATGCCGTATGCGCTACCGTCACCGCCGCGGGCTATTTTAACGTGTCATTTGATCGTCACTCGATATGTAACAGCGTAACTATTGTTTTGCACAGCGGAACAAATTTTCGTACTTCGGACTAGTAACGCTCAGCGGTTACACTCGCTTAGTTCCCATAGCTTTCACACGATGACGATGAAAGCCTATGTCATTTTTCAGATTATAATTTATTACTGTAGCTAGCTAATTTAGTCTAGTCGCCATGCAGTACTTTTGCATGAAAAAAGCAATAAACACACATAGGTACATTCGGTAACATAATACATTTTCGTTTTCTTTTTAATAGGTCTGCATCTGACCTCCATGCCATCTTGCTTGATGTTATGCGACGATTCAGTCGACGATGGAGCGTGCTTACTGAGACAAAATCGACGACTTGAAGATCAGGATAGTAAGCACCGGGAAAAAATGCCCTCAGACCACGCACACAGTTTTATTTGCAAATTACAGCATGGCTGTTAAATAACCGGCAAAAGAAACATTTAGTATGGCATGGCTTTGCCAAAGCGATTTTGTTACCTATGAGGTCTTTCTTTGGCTTTAATATCGCTATTTTTATTTTGGATTGAAAATAAAGACAACAATATCAAATATATAAGCTGTTTAAGTTATGCAGTGGAAGGTCAGGTCTCGTGCAAGATGCGGGAGTAGATCTTTGTTTTGCAGTATTGCAGCCCGCTACCCGGCTCACCGCAGCCGTAAAACTTTTCCACACAGTAGAAGTTTTATCTTGGACCTTTTATGTTTTTGCAATAACATGTTTTGTAACTTACTTTTTCTATACGACTGTGCGTTTGTTCCTCTCTGTGCTGCTGACCCCTGTTGCAATAGAAGGGAACGGAATTAGTAGCTAAAATAAAAACAAAATAAATCCAACTCTAAAATCTTTTCGAAGCAAATGCAGAGGACAGTGGGTCACAGTCCTACGTCAACCAGGTAGCGTAGACATCTCGTTTGTTTCGGAGGACTTGATTAAGATTGAAAGAGGCATTTTTCAGGGTGACAGTCTAAGTTCCCTATGGTTCTGCCTAAGTCTGAATCCTCTCAGCACTCTGCTGAAGGATTCAGAGTTAGGTTATCGTCTGCGTAGAGGAGGTTATATCTCATTTGTTGTACATGGACGACCTCAAACTTTTTGCACCGAAACGCCAAGACTTGTTGGAGCTATTAAAGACCACGGAGGTTTTTAGTAACGCCATCAAGATGGAGTTCGGTGTAGACAAGTGTGCGGTCATGCATGTACAGCGAGGGAAAGTAGTAAATTCAGAGAATTTACAACTTTCCGAGACTATAACTCTCAAATCTCTCTCCGAAGACGAGACCTACAAATATCTCGGTATGTTACAGTCCTTTGGTATATGAGCAGGAAATCGGTGAAGGAGCGCTTCTTGTGCCGGATGACAAAAGTACTCAAAAGTCTTCTGTCAGGCGGTAACAAAGCGCGAGCCTTCAACGGTTGGGTAATGCCTATGCTGATATACTTCTTTGGCATACTGAGATGGACTCAGACTGAGCTCGACGCCCTGGACAGAAGGGTCCGTCAACTGCTTACAACTCATCGCATGCTACACCCGCGCTCGTCTGTTATGAGACTGTATATTACGCGGAAGTGGGGGGTCGAGGATTCTATCGGGTCCTGTCGGGACCCGATGTGAATCTGCTCGCGTCGGTGAACTGGCTGTGCTTCGGGGATCTCTTCGGAGAAACCGAGGGTTTTGCCTGTGCAATTGCTGACGAGGTTATCAAGACGAACAATTACCGGAAATATTATGAAGGACGGCACGGTGCACATTTGTCGGGCATGCCGCCGTCCAGGCGAATCTCTTCGTCATGTTATTTCCGGTTGTTTGCATCTTGCTAAAGGCGAGTACTTGCACAGACATAACCTAGTAGCCAGGATCATCCACCAGCAACTTGCTCTTCGACATTGTTTTGTCGAGTTGGAGGTGCCGTACTATAAGCACGCACCTCTGCCAGTTCTCGAAAATGGTCGTGCGTTGCTCTACTGGGACCGCTCTATCATCACGGACAGGACTATTGTCGCCAATAAGCCTGATATCGTGCTGATCGTCGATATCACTATACCACATGACGAGAACCTCGTGAAAGGTGAAGAGGACAAGCTTAGCAAGTACCTTAACTTGGCTCATGAGGTTACCGCCATGTGGGATGTTGATTCGGCGATCATATTCCCAATAGTCGAAGTAGTAACCTTAACCTTAACCTTAGTAGTTCCTTGTAGCGAAAAGTCTCGACCAACATCTCAAGAGACTTTCGCTAGACGGTTGGGTTAAGGGCCAGATGCAGAAGGCAGCCATTCTTGACATACCGCGCATCGTCAGGAGGTTCCTCAGTCTGGAGCCCTAACCACCGGTAGCTTGGGCCCTGCCCCGCTGCTGGCGGCACCCTAGTTTTTAAGTTTTTTATATGTTTGTATTTTTTATATATACTGTAAAAAATTTAAAAATTAAGATAAATATTAAATGAGTGTAACTACTTATAACAATGATCTTTTTCTAAAAAAAAAAATACAAAAAACCTACCTCAATTTAAAATTTTATTCAGACACTCGAATAAATTTCAATTTCGTAATTCAAGAATCTACAAATCTACTTCGTCTAATCATAAGAGCGAATTTTAGTTATTTGTACATTTAAAAAATCGTCTCATCGATTTCGAAAAAAAAAATATGCGACCACCATCACGCACCTACAAAGCAAAAAAATAACCATCAAAACCAAGTCACAATTGGCGGCGCTATTGCGTAACATAGGTACCTACGTACAAAAACACACAGCGAATTGAAAATCTTCTCCTTCTTTAAAGTTGGTTAAAAAAATTACGTGTCAGTTAACGGTATTGAGACTTTCTTTCAGGAGAACACTGATTCACCATGGTCAAGTGTTCATTTAGAAGTGACACATACCTATCCTCGAAATATAAAATTTAAAATTTTAAATTAGATACCTATGTTTTTTTTTTTAATAAGAAGTTACGAGACGAGCAGGACATGTGCCTGATGGTAAACAACATGCCTGCCACATAACAGCATAGTCACACGCAGCTATTGGAACATGAAGAGTCCAAATCATTACCTAGCACAGCACTGCGCTCATCACCCAGAGATCTAAGATGTTATATCTCTAAGCCCTGTAATTTCTCTGGAAACATTGCCCTTAAAACCGGAACACAGTAATGTTTTCACATTACTATTTGGCGGTAGAATAACTGGCAAAGGTGTGGTACTTCCCCCAGACGGACTCTGCTAGGAGTCCTACCACTACAGATCTTTAGGTTTTAAGACAACTGCTGCCATCTAGAACGTTTTTCGGAACTATCAAATGTTCTGAAAACAGCTCTTTTGCCTTAAGCTTTTCTGAACTGAAGTGATGCAGGATTTGGGCCATACGATAGTTTTTACGAAAACTACAAAAATCTCCGTGAATGAATAGGTAATTATGTCGGTCGATCACTTCGTTCCGGGTAGGATACCTGAAAATCAAGGAAAAAAACAAAAAAAAAAAATTCATGGAAGCTTAAGGCATAGAATAGAGATAACTTAAAGACTGGTCTTAATTCAAGTAATTTCTTTTTTAATTTCCATTATGTTCTCAGACCCAACGGGGTCTGAGAACATTTATTGTTTTGCGCAGATGTACCTACAGACAGGTGCAGAGATGGTTGCTATTCCGCATTCTGATCCGGCCCTTAATCCGGTTGCTTAAACAGTCGACTTGCAGAAGTATTTTGTGTATTTGTGACTTCTAATAAATTTACAACTCTTTGTGAAAATCTCACGTCACGTCTAAGTAAATAAGTACCTACCTCGCTAAATCTCGCTTGCTGAACTCTAAAGCGATACTGTGGCCTAGGTACAATGAAGTACGCGTTGGTAGTTATGCTAACTAGGTACAAAACGACGAAACTGATTTTCTGTCTATCTGAATTTTTGAATACACTCAGATCTTTACGATTAGAAAATACCCGCTCAGCCGTAACATTCCATAGGTAGCAACTAGATAGCAGTTCTAGTCGAATTGATTTCGTAAAACACTTTTGTCCCTTGTCGACATAATTATACCTACGATCGAAAGGTGTGGTGGTATTAATCATTGGGTGGGATGAAGAAATATACTTAAGTATCTTTTTATGCAAACATAAACGCTGAAAACGACATTGCTCTTTTTGGATAGTCCAATTAGAAACGGACGATTACAATCAGCCATCTAGTGGGAAGTAGCGGAATCAAAGTCTCTTAAGAAAATGGTTTGTATTAGTAAAAGTTGGTAGACGACCATCTCTAGATGTCGTTAAACTCAAAGAACATCTTTACTCTATGGTTTGTAATGACATTTTAAGCCACTATTATCTGTGGTGACATTGATGAATTTATATGAACTGTGGAGGTGTGTAATCTGTGGATTGAATAACAAAAGGCGATCAGCTGTTCAGTTCAATTATTATTGCTCTCCGGCTCTATATTATCTATTCTATGTCTCCGGTAATAACCTCAAAAATTTTATTGTTTTGTTTTGGAAAATATTTTGCAAACAATAAGTAAAAGAATTAAAATTTTCTATTTAGAGTTTAAATTTAAGACAAAGTGTTAGTAATGGCATTTGCTAGAATACCGTTTATTAGATCCTTAATACGGAATGATACAAAATATTCCATCCTGGGTCGTTGGTATTCCCAAAAGACCATAAATCTTTCTGATCCTGCTATTCAAACTTATCTTAGGCACCTTATGCTAGAACACGAAGATCTCTCTACAAAGTCAAAGCGGGACCTCCACGAAACGCATCGTTTGCAAGAAATAAGGCCGATAGTTAATGTGCTCGAGCAAAGGATCGCCCTGTACGACAACATTGAATCCTTAAAAGAACTTAATAAGAAAGAAAATGACAAAGAAGTAAAGAAAATGATCAAAGATGAAGCTCAGATATATTTGTCCCGGATGAAGGAAATCGATAGTGAATTGGAGTTTATTCTATTGCAACCTCAGCTAACCGACGGTGGAGTACTACTGGAGGTGACGACGGGTGCCGGCGGACAAGAAGCTATGCTATTTGCTAGAGAACTGTTCGAAATGTACCTGTCGCATGCTGAATATAAGGACTGGCAAGCCGATATAGCTTCCATTGAAAAATCTGACTTAGGCGGTTACCGTAAAGCGTCAATGCTTTTATCAGGTCTTGGTGTGCCCGAATTGATGATGATGGAGGCAGGAGTGCATAGAGTGCAGCGGATTCCAGCAACTGAGAAAGGAGGTCGCATACACACAAGTACAGTGTCGGTGGCTGTATTACCGCAGCCCACTGATGTAGAGGTGAACATTGCTGACCGTGATGTTGTGATTGAGACTAAAAGAGCAAGTGGTGCAGGTGGCCAGCATGTCAACACAACGGATAGCGCCGTGCGTCTCATCCACACCCCCACAGGCACAGTGGTTGAGTGTCAAGAAGGTAGATCACAGATAAAGAACAAGGAGATTGCATTTCAGAAACTAAGAACCCTGTTGCTTGAAAAACAGATTGAAGCCCAGACGTCAACAATAAATAGTCAGAGGAAATCACAGGTACAGAATACTCAATTGTTAAATTATAGGAATTTTAGTAGGTCTACAACATTCGTGGTTGTCTACATAATCTTTCTTAATTGCAATATTGTTATAAAAAATTGTCACAGGCTATCCATTAATTAGATGTAGGTATTATATCACATTTTAAGCCAACAAATAATAATACTTTGTATTATTGTTCATATGAAGATGTGTTTAAAATATTGAGATTTTGTATCAAGAGAGAACATAGTATCTGAAGCACAACATTTATTTAATTTATGAAAAGCAAGCAGCATAAGACAATGTGCCTATATCATATTTATAATATATTTAACAATAAAATATTTTGTATTATTATACATCCATCATCCATCCATCCGTCCAATTGCTTTGTAGAGTTTAATGAGAAGAATGTATGCAAGCAACCTACTACCTCTATATTGCTGAAGATTTGGTGTGCACTGTTTGTCTGTGATCATGCTAACTTTATGCTTTTCTCAAACTGTGAAAAATTAGGAAAGTTAGATTGTAGAACTCATATATTATAAGTTTCCATAATGAAGAATACATATTCAACCATGCCATTCTTTACCATCCAGTGAATTGGTGGTTTAAGGTGGACATATTGTAATAAAAAATGAAGTTGCCAATCATCAACAAATATGTCCCAATTGTGATTTATAAATGATAGTACAGATGTCTTTTGCATTAAAGTAATAAACACAATTTTGTAATATTCCAGGTTGGTTCGAGCAACAGAAATGAAAAGATCAGAACCTACAATTACCCTCAGGACCGAGTGACAGAGCACCGTGAGGGTGGTGGCTCCCTCCACAACCTAAAGGGCTTCATGGAAGGTGGGGAGCAACTAGAACAGCTGCAAGAGGGTCTACTGCATCATCAGCGCCACCAGGCCCTCATGGATGACATCAATGACTTTATCAAGAAGAACCAAATTGAAACATCAAATAAGTAAGTTACATAATTGTATTAGTAGTTTTTAGATTTAACCAATCTGTTGGATTTATTTAAATTAAGAAACAAAATTGGTAGCGTATTATTTAAAAATATAAAATGTTGTATTTTATAGGTTTTGTGAATAGTTAACTTTTGAACTGTTTACATACTTAATTGTATTTAATTTTTGTTGTATAAAAATGAAATAAATGTTTCAATCACAATAAAATTATTTATTTTGTACCAAATAAACAATCACATTTCATTATTTTTTGATAAATATGTCACATCCATTTCTGATAATTAATTCCTAAGAGATTCAAATGCTTCATAAATTCTAATAATTCTAACACTTAAAAACAAATATTTTGGATAACTAAAAAAGCCAACTTATTAAAACACCATCTGGATGGAAACCTTTTCAGCATACATTTTAAAAACGAAAGTGAAAAAAATGTAAATTTGTTAAAATAATTGAGCAAATGGAGTTGCCTTCAACATAGTCAAGAGTTAGTAATTTTCTAATTGAATGAATCACAACTACTGCCAAGTACAAAATCAATACTGATACAGTAACTTTGTTACTTTTTAAAGTTGTGGACATTTTTAACACAACTCTTTCTAGCTCAAAGCCAAGCTTGTACAATTGTAGCCAGATAACTAATAAAAATAATTAATTGTAAATACACAAATGCAGAGGACTGCATACATATTATTATAAAACATTTACAAACAAAAAAAAGGTGGAAATCTGTAGTGTTCTCAAAATCTTACAATTATTTGCCATATTGTTTGGACGTTTGACATTATGATTCTACTAATTCTCTATAAAAAGTAACAGCAGTAGATTCATCTTTAGAAATTCATTACCATAATCATACTTACAATCAATTTTGTAAAAAGCAATTTTCATTACAAAAGCTATTTTACCTAGTACCTATTTTTGTCGACAATATTCTGCCATACTTTCAAGTTACTTTTTAAACTTATCAAGACAAGTTTATCGATAAATAAAGTGTTTTTTTTTAGAATACCTCTCTCCTTCTCTCTCTCTTCCTCCTCCATCTTCTTTTAATATACTATTCAAAATAGTAGAACAGAATCGACACAAATTACAATCTTCCAACTTTTACCTATCTACCAATGTCAGTTTTCAAAATGAGAGGGAGATAGGCTTATAGTAGCTTATAGAGATAGTAAATAGATCAGATTTTTTCGCACGGTTCCTTTGTACCAATCGTAAGATGACGTGAATACTTGCTATGGCTACAGATTGCTGTGCCGCGACAAAAGTATGACACTTCCACAAGAGCGACAAGGCAAGAGTGATCAGACCCGTGCTTTCAGTGTAAAATGTTTGTTCCAACAATACGTAGTGTATGTAAACTCTTGATTACATTGCCTATCTCCAGATAGGCAATATAATCATTTTCGAAACTAAAACAACAGATTGGTTTACAACTGGAACAGGTTGCCTGAGGATGTTATTTCGGCAAAGTCATTAAACTCTCTTAAGAACAAACTTGACAAATGGATAGTAAAAGACAAAATCATTTTAACAGACATTTACCTATAATTTGTTATTTCAACACTGAGATATAGGCATATCAGCAAAAGCTGCTCGCCTATTATTCAATAAATAAATAAATACATTACATAGCTCTCATACTAAAGCTTCTTGGTTTCTGAATAAAATTATATTTAGAAAAAATCTGAATCAATCAGAGATATGAGTATATTTGTTATTTGAGATGTTGAAATATTGCCCGTCTCCTTCATTTTCAAAATTTTAATTTTAGTTGTTTGTTTGTCAAATTAAGTATCTAGAATTATATTTGTCACAGATCAGGGAATCAATTGCTATATTCCACCAAATATATAATACAGATGTGCTTTGTTAGATAAAACAATAGGCAAGAATCACGCTATTCACGTATTTCATTTGACTAAGCCACTACTCTTGGCAAATAATTTCTCTTAGGTTTCTGATTACATCCCTTCTTCACAAATTTAGTTAGATTATTATCCTAAAATTATTACTATGAAATAAATGGATTTCATAATCGACAATAGTTTAAAAATAAAACATTTGATATGAATTCTAAAATTCATTTGTATGCTTCCTAGCTGTGGCACTATGGGAGCACTTATACGTAATTCAAGAAATTTTTGCCAGTTTTTGATATGTTAAATGACATGTAATAGATTTTTCTACATACTAATCTATAGACGAAAATTTAAAATTATTTACTAGAACATGTAGACATAAAAGGTAAATATTGATTGCTATTCTGTTTCTATCTAAAATTAGTAGAATTGAAGTATTTTTTTTCTTGTTGTAAAAATAATTATTCGCGTATCTAATATTTCTACATTACAATGACTTTAGAATAACTGATTTGCTAAGATGATGCCTATCCAGACCCAAAGTTGCAATTTTTTCAAACTGCCTCGACCGCACATGTCGATGTTGCTTTCCTGAAAAAGTTACAAATGAATAAATGTTAATGAACTTTCTGTCTTTATCTTTAAAATAATTTTAACATAATCTTATCTTATACCTTTAAACGAGCAATTCTTGTAGGTATATATATATATATATATATAGAATCTGAATCTCGGAAACGACTCCAACGATTTTCATGAAATTATGTATACAGGGGGTTTCGGGGACGATAAATCGATCTAGCTAGGTTTTATTTTTTAAAAACATCAATTTATGCGCGTTTATGAAAAACTCCTACAATGTCATTAGAATACGATAACTTATTTCGCCACTGATCTTTAAGTCTAAATGGCTCAGATGGAATATGCTCGCCCTCGGAGTCAACCGGGGTCAACAAAAAAAAAAGGCCGGGGGCCTGTTGACTCCGAGGGCGAGCTCCGTTCTAATCGTGATGGTTACACTCGGGTCTTTTCTTTTTGTTCTTTTTTTCTGAGAAAATATTTTACTTGGAGCCCTTTATAATCGCATTTAAACCGAGCAAAGCTCGGTCAACCAGGTACTTAAAGTTTCAATTGCGTAGTAAATCACATTATCTATACTTATAATAAAACTGTAACGGGTCGAATTCTGTACATTGAAGATATTTTGAAGATAATATTTTTTGGAGCAGTTTTGTGACCATCTCTAAAAATAGCTTGAAACAATGTTTGACCTATCCAACAAGTTCCCATACTATGTGGTACCTATATCAGTAAAATAATATTACACCTAGACAACGTGCAGAAGGGTGGTCCTAATATTCTGTAATTTCGTCGGCATAAATACTGCAGGTCTACTACGAAGTCATATAAATGATATATCAGCCGAAGTATGATAAGAGTTGTTCAAACTGATTACGACGAGCGCAGTGGAGTGCCAGGTAATTATTTGGGCTCTTCACGTTCCAATACCTGCGTGTCACTATACTGTTATGGGCAGGCACGTTTCTAACCATCAGGCACATATCTTGCTCGTCTCATTACTCCATAGTATAAACATATTTGTAAAAGTTAGTTTCTATTTTATTCACCTCCGTGTGATTTCTGATGCACGATGTCGGCTGTCTCCTGTACAGCGGGTGGAAGTGCTTGAGACAAGGCAACGATTCATTGTAGTTGACCTCCGTTGCCTCTACCGACATCGCTGCGACTTCTTCCCTCGGGCACGTAGCGTCCACTACCACCATCAACATATTGGTGTAGTTCACCACCTGAGCGTGGAACGGTCTCTCGCAATCCTTCAACTGCTTGTTCAATTTCTGATCCAAATTAGTGTAGTCCAGTTGGTAAAGGAACATCTCTCGGTCGCAAGGTGTTGGTCGAGTGCGATTTATCAGTACGAGTTTCTCGAAGTCACGTTCCATACGTGTGTTTGGGGGCTTCGACATTGAATAAGGGTCGTCTGACTCCTCGTCGTTCTCGTAAAGTGAATATGAAACTGTAAAACATACAATTATTTATGAATTCGGATAGCCGATAGTTTTAGAAAACCTTTTATTGAGTCTAGAAAACCTTTTATCGATTTTAGAAGTTCATGCGTAAATGCACTTATGATTTAAGGAAAATTCTTAGAAATGCCTTCATTATTCGATTTGTAAAATATAATAAAATTAAATTATAATAAGCCAATTTAAATTGCAAAGTATTAATGAGACTAATATTATTAAGTAGGTAAGTTATCAATTAAACAAAAAAATAATTACCCAAAACTCATGCTTGAAATACATGCTAATAGGTAAGTATAGATAGAATAAGAATTCTGTGTGGATGTAGGTAGAGTCTTAATGCGATTACGATTTACTATAATTTCTGTACAAAATATATTCATATCTATGCTCAATCGAACCAAAAAATGTAGGTACTTGGATCTATGTCATGCATTTGAGTAAAAATATGTGAAATCTGTCAATCGATATTATGAAATTTAGTCACGCACAAATTCGTTTAGGACTTGCGATCTGCCTGATTTTTTCACGCACATTATTCAAAATCTTTGAAAAGAAATATTTGATTTAGAATAATATTCCAAAATCGTGAAAAAACAGGCAGAATAGATTGAAAAGATCAAAGCTCAAGATAAAAAAAATATATTTTTAAATCGAAAGTTTCTACGAATCTCTATGCATAGTGCCCGAACTATAAACTCACCAGTGGAGACATACTCTGAAAACAAGATGGAGCCGTTACTACTTTTGAAAAACTAAAACCAATTGTTGACTCCATTAGTTAATTTTGTTGCTACAACAAGATATTTACCAATACTCGAAAGGGTGCGAAACTATCAAGAGTGCACCCATAACTTGAAAAATGTGTTTGGCCTAGTGATCTAGATCTAGCAATTTTCAGATAGTGAATCTTTGTGCGTCATCCCCTACTTGTAAAGTCATGTATTATGTATCAGTTGACGAAGACTCATGCAGAAGTAAAGCGCATAGTATTGAGCTAAATCTGTCTAGGCTAGATAGATTTAAGCGGATAGTCGCCTGGTTATAGTGTTCTTTGTTACGCAGAACAGTACATGCTGACAACATAGAGCAACACCGCCGAGTATGTTCATATCATAGCTACACTGGCCCTCGGCTTTAAAACTCAACACCTCACCAAAGTAAATGCAACAACTCAAGAATAAATATCCCTTACCATCGTCCATGGCATCGCTGGATGCTTGTGCCAAACCTGTTGTTATGGAGTTGTACAGCCACACGGATGTTGTGAGTAGCCAAACCATTACTAGACGCAGGTTTTCCAAAGGCTGAAACGATTGAAGAACTTTAGAATTTTAGTGTCAACCATTAGAAATGATCTTATTCCCTTTGGGAAATGGGTATTCCTCCCAGGCTTAGATCATAAATATCTGCCTAGCCTGACACTAATGTAAGCGGGAGGAGAAAACACACGTTGCTGCCCGTCACTTACCACCCGAATACAAACTGCCACCGTCAGTTCGTATTCTTTGTTTAGTAGATTCTTCCCATATCGTTACCTATGCTGAATTCTATGAGCTAATACCACTCCACCAATCATTATTCTCCCTCCTTGATCCCAATAGTTTTCACAAATTATGAAGCTTAAAGTGCTAAAGTCAATATTGGTTAATTACCGTTAAAAGCATAGATCCCAGGTTTGTGGTGTTTTTCTCCCTGAAGCACACTGCTTGGTAATCAACTACGTGTACTGCCTTGAACACTTCATCATCGATAAGCTTCGTCATGATGTCAGGGCGGACCTGCGGCAATCAACATTTTAGTCACTCGATTAACAATATCACTAATTAACCGCCTTCAAAATAATGTCTAATTTCGTTTCCAAATGTCGTTAGAAAAGGGGTCTTTTGGATTTGCTCACCTGAATCACATTATCCGAAAAAAACAATACAATAAATAACCTGTTATTTACTACTATTGTAGTATTGGTAATTAAAACATCCCATCAAAAACATTAATGTGAAAAAGAAAACGTTCAAAGAATATTAAGAAATATGCCTTATGTTTAGTTATGAAATACGACTTCAACAACAAAATAAGTGAGACCTAACTGGGTGCCAAGATCAATAATAATGAATCCTAAAATTAATAAAAACAACTTAAAATATTTTGTAAGAATTTAAAATATGTTTTTTCTTAATTTTAGGATAATACATTTTTAAGACTAAGGTCTGTCTTTGGCTAGTTTTCTAGGATATATATGTTGTTGGTATTTACCGCGAGTTCAAAGGCATCGTCCTACTGTTAGCTTTTCTTTATACTGTGCTAATACTGTGGAATTCAAATTACCTTGCCGAAGAACTGTCCTGTGTGATTGTTGTCTTTGCTGACCACCACCCACCCATTGTTGTCAACTAAATAGCATTCCCAATCCTGGGACTGACAGGTCGTGCATTCTTTGTTGTGTTCGCACTAAAAAATAAATTGTTGAGCCGTATAGTTAGTCGTATAACATATACATAGATACAATTTTCGACCGTAGAACAAAACATTACTTAAGCCCGATCTCATTCATCTGTAATCTCTTTGAGTTCGTTAGACGAACGTCGAAAGTTAGTAAACCAAATTTGACTTCAAATTTTCTTTGCTCCAAAATTAGACAGATTTTCGACTGGCAGTAAACATTGAGCAAAAATAAGAGTCTCAAGATTAAGAAAACACAAATACATGTCTGGAATACGGCGTAGATTTGATGCTATGCACAAGCAGATCGTGGGGTCATCCTCACGATGGCTCAATACTTACAGAAGAAGTTATGTTGTCGAACCACTCGCTAAGCCTCTCGTGTTTGAACTGAAATCCGACGACTGCGGCTGGTGTTTTCTTATGCCCGTCTCCGTGGAAGACCGCATGTGAAGCTGTCACCATGGCGGTGCTCACATTCAGGGGGAACTTTTCCGTGTTCAGCTCCACGCTGTATACGTAGCTGAGGGGATCGATGTAGTGCTGCTCCACCGCTCGCCGGTACCACACTTCGTCGATAGATCGAGGCCATTGCTTGCCGAACTCCGTTCTAGAAACGACAGTTTTTCTATTAACTGTTGTATAGAATTTCAGGGCTCTTATACTGCGTAGACAGGATAACGCTTTTTAGATAGACAGAACCTGTATTGTTCACAATACAAAATGAAATAAACAATCAACGACATATCCTTAAAGCTATCCTACTCGCTAAAAGCGATCTTCTCCAGACAACCAATATAAAGAGAAACATAAAATAGAAGTCGACGGGGTTAGGGTACAGTTTTACTTCTTATTGTGAAGATTTTCTTCTTTTATAATTCACTGATCAATAAGATATACTCGGTTTTATTTGAAAATTGGCTAATAAAAGATGTTTTATGGAAAAATACCCGTTTGCCAAGCCACGTGTTTTGCCCAACTATAATATAACCTCTTTTGATTTCAATTTTTACATATAAATCTGCATTCTTCAGAAGCTGCGAGTCCGCGACCGCGCGCAGGCGCGGTTTGAAACCGCTCCATGAGTTCTTAGCCTTAAAGTGTATGTTTTTATTTTGTTCATAATAATTAGGACATGGATTTTACCAAATATATTATTGGGAAATATATCGGATACACCGATAATCAGGATCCGTAATTTTGCATGAATTGTTTTTAAAATCTCCATATCAACAATACTTCAGTTTAATACATGGCTTTATCTAGTGAAATATAAAGACCTTACTTGTCATGGTCACGATCTTTTGGCGGATGTGTTTGCCATCGAGTGAGTCCGCTGTGCGTCGATAGAAACGCTACGATGTATCCAAACCGCTGAATGAATTCAGACCTGTTATCAAATTGTTTCCTTATTTAATTCAAATTGTTATCTTATTGCTGCTTCTATAATACTTCAGGATATAGTTGTCATTAATAGTTTATATCAAGCGGCAAGCGAATCAGCTGCAATGCTGCAATTATTATTCAAATGGTTGAATCAGCTCAACTATCGATATAATCTATATTTGATTATAATCATTTCAACCAGTTTATTTAGCTTTGTTTGTGTACTAATGACAACGCCACGTTAGACGCACACATTAGTCGCTATTTTTGCCAGCTGAGATTCGAGTCCAATAGATTCCATTATGGTTTGATATGTCAATAATATTACTGTCTAGACATAGATCTGCTATCATATTTGGGTCAAAATCAGTCCACTTCCATTCGTAACAACTTTTACTAAATATCTTTGATTTTGTAATACCAATAATAACGCAATGAAAAGTTGTAGATGCCGTCAATTTGTAATCATTATAATAGTTAACTACGGTAGGATAGGTTAGTACATCGTTAGATTATAAACTAAGGGTATTTGCAATTTTACGGGGATATAACAAGAAGGGCCTTACAACTAATAATACTCACATCCTATGGTTGCATGATCTTTGAGACAAAAACATATTATCTTACTTATATCTACTTAGTTACTACATTTTATTTTTCTGCTGAAGAGGACTTTGACTCGACTTTGTTACTACAGAAAATGATTTATTTTCCCTGACGATCTGCAGTGTAAACTGTCTCCGTGTATTATTTTCATAGTTCACTAAAAACTAATTCTTAAAGAAGGCATCTTAAAGAAAATCTCCCGTTACTTTACCTCGGTAATAATCCAATCACTTTTGCCAATGGGCTATCCAAACGAAGGTTATAAAAATAATTTATCGTATTAATATACATAGAGTGCAAATTAAAAAATAAAATTGATAACTTCAAATGACATACATCAGACGAAAGAAATTATCAATGCATTAATTTTCTAAATCTTCAAAGTAATAGATTTTATACTAAATCTCTTAAGTTTTACTTAAATTTAAGAATTTTTGTTTGCGAAAAAATGATTCGATAAGTTTCAAAAATAATAACGAATACTTACGCCTTTTCATCCGACGCAGAGTCAGATATGCTTTTGTTAAACCACGCCGTATTTCGAGCGTCGTAAACCAAAGCTTGCATCAAGCCATGGTCACCTAGAAGATGGAACACATGATTACATTCTTAATAACAGATAGTCAAAAGATAGTTTAATGTAGTTTTATCATTTCTCGTCACAAACCATTCTTCTATTTTTACTAGATAAAAGCACTTGACCGTCAAATCGCCTGATGTTAAGCGACAATGCCGTCCATGGCGGAGCCCCCTAACCTAGAACCAATTCGCTCGAACATAATCCAATCTACCCACCCTCTCACCCTATCGCAGTTAGATAATAAATTAACATAAGTAGTTAACCACGGCAAAAATCATAATTGCATTAAGTATTTTATGCGTTCTCTATACGTTAAAATTATAGTCAATATAATAAAATAGATGCATAAAATCAATATTCATACGAAAAAGGAAACATAACTTACAGTAATATTCGTTCCTTGGCGTGCTATTGGATATCTTACTCCTATCCTTGCTTTCGGGAGAACCTGTCAAAATATTAATTTAATGATAAACAAAGAAATTCCGCCGCCGCCGCCGCACAAGAGTATCATTGCCTATGAGCCTTTTGGCACGTCTCGATCGATTCCAGTGCCTCCAGCTGATACTTAGCTGATCCATCCCAAAGGTGCGAACAGAACTCCATAGAGGAGCGAATCTGTGCTTGATATAAAGTGAACAACTGTTTAGACTTGAAATACCTTCACACCTTTGAGAGGACACCTAGTTTTTCGGCAGCTAATTTGGCCTTGGACTCGATATATGAGCCAAAGTTGAGCGTAGATGTTAAAGTAACGCCCAAAAGCTCAAGACGGTCAGAAACCGGGACGGACACACTGGCGCATTGAAGGTATTTTTTGAGTACACGGGATTTTTTAAATGTATCTGCTGATATAAGATTTGTTGATAAATTGGGAAGATGGAAAATATCGATAGTGATACGTCCAGTTTCACAAGATTCGTTACATGTAGTAGTAGAAAATAAAGTTACCGTAGATTTACTCTTATTTAGATTATATCGTAGAATTATTGTGAACGGTTATTTATTTTAATTATGAGTTGTTAGAAAAGAATTAAAAGAATCCAGTATAAGTCGATCATCGATACCATTTTTAATTAGAGTTATGTCTGCAGTTCCATAAGTTTATAGTGACAATATATAGCGACCAAATTAAACAAAAAAACAAGGTAACGTTTACAAATCTAAACATCTGTATGTTCTTGAATGTCTGAACATTTTTTTAATTTCTTTACTGTAAAAAGATACCGTTATGTTTTTCATGCCCTTGTTTATTCTTGTGATGTTCCGGAGGCCGAGGTTTGGCAGGCCATCGCCAGCCGGGCTTTGCTACCCTTTCTAGAAAGTACAGCAATTCTTCTTCCGGGGATGAAAAAGTACGTTCATAATGTCGGCAGTATAACCTAAAATTTAAAACAGCCATAATTAAATACATTTAAAATTTTAGTTAAATTTCTAACCAAAGCTAATAAGAAACCCGAATTTGTAATTGTTTTAATCTATCACAGTTGCTCACTAAACTATTATTAATAATTACTGGATATATTCGTTTGGCTGGCGAAAGCATTCGTCAGATTATTCTTGAACATGGTCCCTGAATCTTCTTGAACATGGTTCTTGAATTTCGGGAATTCGCTGCACCATTTAACTACTTACGGTAAAAATCCCGTAATTAATAACAATAGTGTAATTGTGGACGTAAATCTAAGTAATTTTATCACGGATATCGGGGGATATGCCTTGAGGGCGTGGCAGTGTCTTCTCGATACGGTTAATATGACCGCATAACTCTGACATTCGTTCAGTCGCTCTGAAGCGCCTAGAGAGTACGTTGGCGCGTTAGTGATGGGTTAATAAAGTTTGCCAACGTGAAATTTATTCGGTAATTTGCATGGACAATGTTCGTTTTTTTTCATTTTTAATTAACTACCTATTTTCCATGTTTTTTGATTATTATTAATAATATATACAAAGAAATAAAATTGGAGCGTTTGTGTGTAATATCAAATTAACAACTGTTTACTAAGTTCAAATGAAAGTATGTACCGTACCTATACCTAAAAAACTATTTAAAAACTTTTTGTCAATCTTGTTTGTTCCGCTAATCTACCAAACAGCTGGACCAATTATGACAGAACTTTCACTACCAGACAGCTGATCGTCTAAGGCATAACTTTTTACGTTTTTTAACGTGTACTTTTCTCTTGCTTGATGAAAATAATATGTTAATATTATTACTAGCTTAGATTGCCCCACTGTTGGGCAAAGACCTCTCTTCCTTCCTTGCAGATAGTTCACTTCACGGCATTAGGATTTACGGCGTTCGACAGTCTGAGAAATAATGTTTTACCTCCATGCCCTGTAATTTCTCTGGAAACATAGTCCTTCAAACCGGAATAAAGTGATGTTTATTTAAGCTAAACCATCGGCTATCTTTCAGTAAAAGTCCCTTAAAATTTGTCCAGCCGTTTCAGAGATAACCCAGTACAAGCAGGAAAGCAAAAAAAATTATAATGTTTTTTGTAATTGGTATCGTAAATCCTACTACATAATATTATGCCAATGTTTGGACGTTTGGGTATTTGGATGTTTGTTGCTCAATCACGTTTAAACGTATGAACGGATCGAGTTGTAATTTGAAATACAGTAAGATTATATTTTGGAATGACACATAGGCTTAGGCTACTTTTATCTCGATAAAAGAACGGGAACGAGAACTACGCGGGTAAACCTGCGGGGCACTGCTAGTACTTTCGAATATATTTGACGTAAAACTATTAATTTGAAAAATGCAAACTGATTCCTACTCCAACTTTATCCATTTATTTATAGTATAATACATGTTGTACAGGGTATCCATTTTTATATATATTTACGTATTTGTATATTAGTAAAACTTAATAAATGTAAGTACAGCCCAAAATAAAATGTCGAATAAATTTTTCAATCACTCATTTCCAATCCCTAGTTACGTGTGTGAGCGTTGAGTGACTCCTTCTACATAGACAAAATTATTTGTTTATACGAAAATCAGCCTATTTTATGTGTGTTGTCATAAAGAACGCAATCATAATTCTGAGTGTGCGTGCTAAAATATGCGGTTGTGTGTCGTAATTATTACTTTTGTTTATGTAGTAATTATTAAGGTGGGAGGAGACTGGAGACACTAGGTTTCGAACTAAATTCGCAATCAAGGCATATCCCCCCGAATATCCGTGAATTTTATCGAATTAATAGAAATCAAAATGTCTTAGAATATTAAACAGCTAACCAGTCTGGATGAACACTCCACTTGTCAGACAAATACTGCTTCGCCGAGATGTTCTTAGAAGTGAGTGAGAGTCGATGTATGTCGTCGGTTGGCGGAGGAGTGATTCTATGTCGGCCATAATTCTCAGGAATCGTCACCACCAGCGTAAAAGGGGAGTCGCTTATACCCGTCCAATAGAAGTGTCTCTTGGCCCGAGAAACTCGTCTCTTCAAATTAACAAAATAGGAATTTTAGACCTGACGATTATGTAGCATTTTCACAATATCTCTATGAAAGCGATAAATTACTAGCGTGTTGTGTTCTTACCATATCTTCAAGGTGATATTTCACTGCCATCATCTTATTGCCGGTCTTCTGGTCGATTATCTCTTTTCTGAGCTGTAACAATGCCCTTCTTATATAATTTGGCTTCATAAATCCCCAAGATAAATAAAATATCAGCAATGCTTACCGCAGTTAATTCTTTACTAAAGTTCCTTGGGGTTCTATCGTCGTCGAAAAGTTCTACCTCTAGCATATCGACACTGTTGTAACTTGGTTTTAGAATTTGTTGGAACTGAAAAATAAGGACACACATTTCTATAACGTATATTCTATATCTAGATCATTCGTTTTGGATTGACAGCTATAATGCCCGAGCTACACGAGGCTAGTTTTTCAAGCTAGGATAGCAAAACCAGCGTTGCGTAGCGTTGTTTACACGAAGCTAGAAGTAGGTACTAGCTATTCTAGCTTGAACAAGAACAAAATTAAAATTTTGATTTACCCTCGACTAACTCGGATATGTAATCTGTACAACATTCTACTAATCAAGCCCTTTAATTTGACCCATATTGAGGGAGAAGTGAAAAAGGAAATGTATTTCTCCATTTTGTATTATTGTGGCGCCGTCTTGGATTTGAATTTTGGCATAGTTTATTGTATTCTACTAGTCAAGCCCTTTCATTTGATACCCATATTGAGGTAGGTTGTAAAGAAATATTTTGTCCGCCATTTGTGGAGGCGGCCATCTTGAATCGATATTAACCAAACATAGCTAAGAACATCTGCACGGATATTAACCTTCAAAACACACACAGACAGACACACACACAGACAGACACACACACAGACAGACAGGCATCGACGACACACTTATACCACCCCTTTTTGTCAGGAGTTAAAGAACTAGCCTCGTATAGCTCGGGCATAAAAACAAAGAGTGAAATACCTACCACTGGCCTTAAATCAGGGTGTATTAAAATATATCCGTTGTTTGTCACTATGAATGCATAACCATTTACTCCGATCTGAAAGGGTAATTCAAATGATTACTTAATTAATATTTTCCCAAATCAATAAAATATTTATAAATCTCGTAATTCCAGTAATTTACCTTATAGGGTGTCATCAAAGCTTGTATCTCTGATAATGGAACATCAGTTCCGGCCACTCCTAATAATCTAGCAATACGCATCTGAAAATGTTCAATTTCAGATCAACTAGAGCCTCAGGAATTTGGAAATAATATTTGAGAACAAATTGACTCAAATCGACAATTGTAAAATAAATTATCTATAATATCTACGCATCCTTCCAAAAAATCTACTGAAAACTAGTAAATGGTCATAACAATATAAAACATGTTATATTTTCATGTATTATTACAGTCACAAATTCTAACTACATATTCGTATCTGGCTTCGTAGTTGCCATAGTCTACTAAATTATACAAAATTATGTCAATCTGTCTTAAATCTAGCAATGTTACTTTATGTTTAGCATCTAATGCCCCGTTAGGCGAGTTCTATATTGGTTTATATAGAACAAAATGCTTTAAAGGATTCTAATTTATATAATCCACGATTACAGGTTCTAGCAAATCTACAAAAATATTATAAGTTATTTCGTTATCATTACAAAAAATCTACTCGTTATACTAGAAACCCACTACCGTTTCTGGCGTAG
The DNA here is from genome assembly GCA_017562165.1 of Ectropis grisescens. Taxonomy (NCBI): domain Eukaryota; kingdom Metazoa; phylum Arthropoda; class Insecta; order Lepidoptera; family Geometridae; genus Ectropis; species Ectropis grisescens. The sequence continues at coordinate 21,858 of JADLOZ010000305.1, forward strand.
ATATGTAAATACCCTTTGAAACGTTTCCATGTAAGAATCTGCTGGAATCATTCACTTTAGTAATATATAAAGAAGAAAGTTTAAATTTGTGTGGAACTGCGTTCATCTCAATTTCAATTTCTATTTTTAGGACAGTTACTTGTTAAGATTTAAATACTTTTGTAACATTTTTGTAGGCCTTCATTAGCCTTCAATCAAATTAATATAGTTGCCAATGTTAGACACATCCTTCGCCAGCCATCCGTCAGCATTCATTTTCAAATATTGAAGTATTAGAAATGTGAGAGCGTGGGCCTACCTCTTTTGGACCGTTCTCCTCTACGGACTGCGATTGGTTGTAGACGAACGAATGCAATAAAATATAATAACATACAGATAAATGCATTATAACAACTTCACTAAAAATAAATCGTCTTCTCTGCTGAAGACAAAATACAAACTGGCTAACATTTTTGTGAGATTCATCAAAAGTTTCATCATTCTTCAAAATATAGCTCAAATTAGCAAAAGCCCCACACGAGTCATATGTCGGGCGGCACTGCCTTATTGCAAATATTTACATTTACTTTTCTTAAATTAATTCAATTGTCAAAAGATGCCTCTACAAAGACATCGCTAAGTTCAGGCATAAATTAATTTGTATTTTATTGGTTAGTGTGTGTAGTGATAAGATCATAACTCTTGCACAGAAAAATTAATCAGATGATTAATAGAAAAGTCGATCATAACACCCTAGTGGTCTACGCCTACGAGCTAGTAGAAACACTACACTACAGTAAGCCAAAAGGGTGGAACAACAGATGGGCATGGGCACGGCAGTCAGTCAGTCGCCAGCGACGGCCGACGCCGCGTCTCGACATCTATCGAGGACAGATGCATCGCTAACGGGGCCAAATAACACTTTACCGTTACTGAAATCCAAAAACTAAATCATAAAAACTGTCTCGAATCTTGCAAAAACTTTACATTAAATCATCAAAACTTTCTAAGTGTAGTAGTACCTCTTTCGTAACCGATACCCAGTAAGCTTCATTTATCAGTACATTCTCTGTGATGTTCTGAGGGGAAACCATCAAACAAAACGGAGTTATTAATAAACACTTAAAGTAAAGAAGCAAAAATATTATACAAGTAAGCTATAAAGTGATCAGAATAGACAGAGCTTACGTCCAATTAGTAGGAATTGTAAAACCAATCTGGAAACATAATCTTAATAATATTTATGATAGTCGTATTAATCATGCAAAGTGGAAAATTTGGAATTTTGGAAAATATTTAACACACGGACATCGAAACAGTAGAGGAAAGAAAACTTAGGAATACATAATAAATAAATTCATGTCTTATAAGCTTTTAGGTCGTTTATGTTGGTACTTAGTTTAGGTTTTTAATATTTAATTAATTTAAAATTCAAATAATGTTTCATTCCAACCCATGCTGAACTTTCAAATGGGAAATTGTAAGCGTTTTCTCACTGCCACTGTTTCGAGTCCCGAAGACTTTTAGGGGATCCAGGGGCATTTGGCTGAATAACGAATTTAACAGAAAGGTATATACCTCGTTGTGCCGCAAGTCGTATACAGGCATAGATACAGATGTCATCAACTGGTACTGTGAGTTACCGATCTCACTATACTGGCCTTGTTTCATCTGGAAATATAAGGTGTCCGTAAAAACAACAGTAAGCAAAGTGAAAATTATTGGTTTCCGTTACAATTTCCTTGTTTTATCTTTTATCAGTACACTTAGATCGTGAAAAATCTCTCCTAACTGTAAAATTGAATTAAAACGCAATAATCACTGACTTGAGTAATTTTCCATCTACGTTCTTGTTCCTTGTCAGAGTTGAAAAGAGCTTTGTCACGGCGTTGGCTCATAAAACGTTCTTTCTGCTCCGCTCTCTCGCGTTGCTCCCAAGGTAGTCCGCAACTTTTGGATCCTGGAAATAGGTCAAAAAACGTATAATGACTTTAGAGGCAGCTGACTAGTCTAACAATTGTGTAAACTTAATTGTGTTTTTTAAACCAAAACTGTTAATAGTACAATCTCGCATCGTACTGGTTTTCTCTGAACATTTTATAAAACTACTTTTACAATTGGAACCGAGCAGAGATTAAAATAATAATTTGGCTATCCTTGCTTTCTGAAAACAACATCAGTGTCACCTGCACTAGAGTGTATGAAAATAAGGAGCCTACCTCTTATTTACACTGCATTTGGATCCGTTTCTAACAAAGACAAAAGTCTACCACATCCTACCTACATACCTACCTAATACATACATACCTAATCTACCTAATTCTTCACAAGGACTTTTCCGTTGCAATTAAAACTAGGGCGCGGGCGAAGTGGTGACAAACTGTTACATTTACACTTGGAAAGGTGAAGGTCTCGGTGCAGGTAGAAATCGAATCGATCTTACAATTGGAAAATAGGACGTTCTCGTCACTAGGATGCTACTAAAAAGTACTTACTAGGATACTACTAGAAAGTACTTACTAGGATACTACTAGAAAGTACTTACTAGGATACTACTAGAAAATACTTTTGATGCTAAACAAAAGCAAGTTGAAATTCCAACACAGCTTTATTGTAAAGATATGTAACTCACCGTAACGTTTGCGTAGACTGGTGTCCACACGACAGGGTGTAGCTCCCTCTGCAGAACAAGCGGCCGGGCGAGGACATTGACGTGTTCCAACACCCGCTCCCGTACTTCTGCCAATGTACTCAGATGCACGTAGAACCCTCGGTTTGCACAAGCCATCCACTTCACCTCTCGAACGTCAGCCACCTGCGCAGTCCTCGCAGACATTACACAGCCCTAAACTGGTCTAAAATTACGATCTAACAGTAATACTATATTTTTTACAGTTGTGTACTTTTTGTTCACTAATGTGCATTTACGTATAACTTTACCTATGACAGTGACATGACATCAGCAGCCTTGTGAAAAATTTTGTTAATCTTACAACTAAATAAATAAATGGCGCACGTTAAGTAGCCTACGACAATCGAGTCTAATCTAATTATTTCGGGCTAAAATACTAATCCGAACTATAAATACTTAATTGAAAAATTAGATCTAAAATACCATTTCAGACAGTTAAACAAAACTAAAATAAACTACAAAACATACTGAG
>JADLOZ010000138.1:0-25000 GCA_017562165.1 Ectropis grisescens
ATAAAATTATAAAATGTCAATGTTCAATCACAAATCTAGTGCACATACATTTTCACATTAAAAAAGAGCTCTCTGTTAATTTCATTTTCATAAAATCATTTAGCCTAGATGTCAATTCAAATGTCGAAAATTTTGTCGTACTTGAACTATTGCTACTACCTAAAGTTTCTAACCCATAGGTGGTACCTCGAGTCTGCACCCCGTTTTTAAATTTACTAAAATTAGCAACCGCCCTCTTCCTCTTAGCGGCATGCTCCTGTAGTAGAATCGCACCGAAATCCACAGTGCTGGCGTTGGTGTGCACCTCAATAGGTAACTCTGGTTCAAAAATCGACAAAACTAGTTCCTTGGTTAGACACTGTAAGATGTACTCACGACAGGCATCTTGCTCAGCTCCCCTCTCAAACTTTTTCCGAGAAGTTTAGCTATTCATGCGGTTTGGAGGAGCGCCCAGCAATATACCGCTGAAATATCCCGATAATCCTCAATATAATAAGGTTGAAACAAGAGTTACAATATTCATGACTTTTATAAGTTAAGTTTTCAAATCGTAGAAAGTTGTAACAAATTTTATAACATTAATTTAAGATTTTTAAGTGAATTAAAATGTAAACTTAATGTCGAGTAGTGTCAGTAGTCCAGCTGTTCATTGGCTCGCCGATTAAACAGGTTTCAGTCTGGAGAGAAAATTACTTCAAACTAGGACTGCAACTGAACTGTTTGCGAACGAGAATAGTCAGTTGTTCGGTTCCACGTCATTCAATTCAATTCAATTCAATTTATTTATTCGAACCATTATTTCAAAAGAACACTTGGTAACGTCACTTACAATAAAATTATATGGTACATAAATAATCTGTGTACATAATAACATAATACTAAAGAATAATGTCAATTAAAAAATAATCAGCTGTAAAGAGGCCTTGTCATTTAGGTGCAGCTGTAAAAAGGCTTTGTCATGGTGAAAAAACAAATTATCCAAATAATGAATACATACAGTACTTAAACAAATTTACATTAATGTTTAGTATTATTCTACCTTACTCATCTACTTCATCATCTAGTTATGAACGCAAACAACAACCAACATGACACTAGCTTTATCCGACATATTTATAAATGTTTGTAGTGGTGGGACTCTTGGTAGAGTCCGCCTGGGGAAATATCACACCTTTGGCAGTTATCCTACCGCCAAGCAGTTATGTGCTGATTAGCAGAGTGCTCAGTGGAAGGAAAAGCGCCGCGGTGCGGCCATAAAGCCAGAACCGCGGCTATCCCTAGCCGCAGTGGTGAGGAGGGACCTCTCGCTGCTGATTATCTTCGCCGTAAGAGGCGAGACGAAAGTCTCTCGACAGTGCGAGGTCGTATGAGTTAAAGGAGCGAGATTTAGAAACCTCTCACTCCTTAACTGCGGCGAAAGCGGACACGGAGGCGAGCCTAGAGAGTCGCCACTCTGGGGTCGCACCCCGTCTCTAAAGGAAGGCCAGGGGCGTCTGATGTTTAGGGCCGTCCGACGCTCACATAGGGATAGGGCATCGAGGAGGTGACTCGCTGCTGATTTCCAGCGCGTCACTAGAGCCAAATGAGTACCAACGCCCTCGCGAGGTGGGTCCGCAAGGACAGTGGGAGGTGGTTCAGGGTCTCTCCCACGGTGTTGAGCGCGACATGCCCCACCATGTCCCTGCATGGAAATACGTATACATATTTCCCTTACATAAAAAAAGTGATACGCATACAAAACTATGTTGCGGTTTGAAGGGCAATGTTTCCCGAGAATTTAGAAATTACAGGGCTTAGATATATTAGATATCTGGGCGACGAGCGCAGTGCAGTGCTAATGTAATGATTTGGACTTTTCATGTTCGAATAGCTGCGTGTCACTGTTCTGTTATGTGGCAGGCATGAATCTTACCAACAGGAAAATGTCCAGCTTGTCTTGTCACTCTATACTATAAAAAAATATACATTATTATCTAGCACTGCACTATGCTCGTCACCCAGAGATCTAAGATATGATATTTCAAAGCAGTCTATATGTTTTAAGCGAAACGAACAGAATTGTTGTAGTCGGCATTAGTTACGGACTAGTCTAGTCAACAAGTACTTTTTGATCGAATTTTTTCAAATATTATTAAGCGGTGTAATTCGAATTTAAATAGATTTTGAGTAAATGCTAAGCCCGCTCTAAAAATTGCAGTAGTTATAAACAATTAAGTGATAATAAACAAGGGGGTTTCGTTATTTGCACTTATTTAAAAAAAATGTTTGAGATAATTCCAATGAAAACAAAAACAGAGGAAATTTTCTTTGAAAAAAGAAAAACAGTAGGTTTGAAAATACCTACACCCAAAAACGGAAAATAACACATTTTTTATTTTTAACCCCCGACAAAAAAAAGGGGTGTTATAAGTTTGACGTCGATGTCTGTCTGTCTGTCTGTCTGTCTGTCTGTCTGTCTGTCGGTCTGTCTGTCTGTCTGTCTGTCTGTCTGTGTGTGTGTCTGTCTGTGGCACCGTAGAGCTCAAACGGATGGGCCGATTTCAATGCGGGTTTTTTTATTTGAAAGTTAATATCCGTGCGGATGTTCTTAGCTATGTTTGGTTAATATCGATTCAAAATGACCGCCTCCACAAAATGGCGGACAAAATATTTCTTCACAACCTACCTCAATATGGGTATCAAATGAAAGGGCTTGACTAGTAGAGTACCAAACGCTATAACAAATTTCAAATCCAAGATGGCCGCCACCACAAAATGGCGAATTATATAATATTTTTCACTACTACCTCAATATGGGTATCAACTGAAAGGGCTTGATTAGTAGAATACTTTGCACTATGACAAATTTCAAATCCAAGATGGCCGCTACCACAAAATAGTGAATTACATTTCCTTTTTCACAATTCCCTTAATATGGGTATCAAATGAAAGGGCTTGACTAGTAGAATGTTGTACAGATAACAAATCTAAGGTAGTCGGGGGTTAATCAAAATTTTGTTCTTGTTCTACCTGGAGTCTATTCTGTGGAACTTTGAAAACGAGCTCCATGAAAGGAACCGTCCATCGAAATGCGCACGTCATGGCAACTCTTAAACTATCTTTTAATCTGGGATGTTTTTCTTTTCGTGGAGCTTGTTTTCAAAGGTATTTAAATAGATTCTCGTTTGAAAAATAAAATGGTGAATCTCGTTTTCGGGCGTATTTTACGCCCTCTGAGAAAATTATGAATATCAGTCCCTCAGTTCCGGGACTCAGTGTAATATAATATAGGGAAAATCCCTCTCTTTCCTCCCTCTTCTTTTTGAATCTGTTTTGTAATCAGAATTATCACAAATAGTTTTTAAATAATGGCAAATAACGAAACCTCCATATTTACTCGTATTTTTAACCCCCGACCAAAAAAAGGGGTGTTATAAGTTTGACGTCGATGTCTGTCTGTCTGTCTGTCTGTCTGTCTGTCTGTCTGTCTGTCTGTCTGTCTGTCTGTCTGTCTGTCTGTCTGTCTGTCTGTCTGTCTGTCTGTCTGTCTGTCTGTCTGTCTGTCTGTCTGTCTGTCTGTGTGTGTCTGTGGCACCGTAGAGTTCAAACGGATGAGCCGATTTCGATGCGGTTTTTTTATTTGAAGGTTAATATCCGTGCGGATGTTCTTAGCTATGCTTGATTAAAATCGATTCAAAATGGCCGCCTCCACAAAATGGCGGACAAAATATTTCTTCACAAGCTACCTCAATATGGGTATCAAATGAAAGGGCTTGACTAGTAGAATACTATACACTATAACAAATTTCAAATCCAAGATGGCCGCCGCCACAAAATGGCTGAATACATTATTTTTTTTACGACTACCTCAATATGGGTATCAAACGAAAGGTCTTTACTAGTAGAATACTTTGCACTACGACAAATTTCAAATCCAAGATGGCCGCTACTACAAAATGACGAAATGCATTTCTTTTTCACAACTACCTCGATATGGGTATCAAATGAAAGGGCTTGACTAGTAGAATCTTGTAAAGATAACAAATCTGAGGTAGTCGGGGGTTAATCAAAATTTTTAATTTTGTTCTTGTTACTTCATTGATTTTATAATCTTGTTAAATTAATTCATTGTATTATAATTTCAAATCTAGATAGTTTATACATATTGTAAGTTTTGCGCGCGGTCTTGGTATTTTCTCAAAAACTATCTAGATTTGAAATTATTCTACTACTTCTACTAATTCCAAATCGATTAATATTTCAATCAGAATGTAAGGAGAGTTCGAAAAAAAGTTTGTGGTGAAAAGTCAAAGACAATAATTATTATACCTACATGACTGATCGTACGACTGCTCTTTCTTAGCGTTTTAGTAGCATTGCAATAAATCTGTTGCGAGATCGGTTCTTCAGGCTTTTGATCTCGACCAAAGAATGCTGGCAAAACAAATAGTAAAAAAATATAAAACATGGATTTCTGCACAGTGAAATGGTGCGGAAATAATATTAGGTTATCCAGCTTTACAGAGGACGGTATAGAATTGCACAAGTAATTAATTTATTGCAATAATTAGAAAAACATAACATCATCAATCTATAAAACTAAAACGAACATTAAAAAAAAACGAAATGGGAACCCGATGATGTCTTTCTTTGCATTGTGCTCTGTCTTTTGAACTTTGCTCTTTGTCCGATCATTCGTGGAAAGTAGTGCACGGCACACGGATATTCGGTTAATTCCAGCGCGGCATTCTACCTCGTCCTGCGCCTCCGCTGGTGAGCTTTTGAATGTAGGCGGAGATTCGTATCATCGTCGATTAACAGGGTATTAAATCTGTGCAAAAAGCACTTGTGGACTAGCGACTATTGGGGCTTAACGAACAAAGACAAAAATTCGACCAATTGCTTTGACGATGGATTGGGAGTTGGTTGTTGCAGCTTTAACGTGGGTATCGGTAATGCCACGGGCTATAATAGCGACTTTCAACTCTTCTGATAATCCCGTGACAATATTTAAGCGAAGAAGTGACTTGCGTGCATATTCTGCGTATGTAACGAAGTTATCAGAATTCGTATTCATGACGTTATGCAATACGGTAGCTACGTCAATTTTTTGGGGACACACTGATCTGAACTCGGCTTTAAAATTGCTCCAGGACCGGTTGTCCGCTAACCAATTATTAAGCCACAGTTTTGCATCCCCACGTAAGCTACCGCCTATTCGCCCGAGGCATTCCCCATCATCCCAGCCGTTTATGACTTTAGCACGGTCAACTTCCGCACTCCACTCGTCAAAATTATGTAAGCATGGATCGAAAGGGGAAACAAAATAATTTTCAGATCTTACTTCAGAAAAAGCCTGGAATGCTGCTGCAACAATCCTGTCCGCCGCGTCTTCTTGCCGACCTGTATCGTTGCCTTTACTCGTCGAATTGCATAACGCAGGTCCGGTGGTTTGAGTTGCACTTGCGCTACCCGCTTCGACGCTAACAGGGGCAACTGGTGGAAGAAATATTTGCGCGTGGCTTTCGGTAGAGGAATGCGTATTGAGTTCGGTATTGTTATTCGTCGATCCCGGTAAAGTGCCTTCTATGGCCGTTAATCTCGTGAGTATTTGCTCCAATGTACGATCGCGAGAATCTCTTTCGTAAAATTTCGAGAATCTCTTTCGAGAATCGCGAGAATTTCTTTGGGAGCCATGACATCGGGGGTCATCACGCCGGGGATCGTCACGTCGGGAGTCATCACGTCGGGGGTCATCACGTCGCGCAGGTGTCCTGCTCTTTTTATTCAGAGAACAATCGCGACGCCTATCAGACGATAATGACTCACGCAACCGACTCGTAGTTCGAGAACTTGAGCGGTTATGACGGTGTCGGCGAGAGTACCCGCCACTTTCGCCTCTTGATCTACGTTCCGTCATTATAAAACACGTGGTCAATCCCTCTCTCAGTGCTAAACAAGCTGCGATCACGCGCGCGCACTCTAATTGAGAAAGATCGCCCGAAACGATCGAAACTTGACTTGAGGTGGACTGTCAAAATTGACCGAAATAATTATGCTACTTCAGTTATTTTAATTTAAAATCAAACTAAGTACCTATACGATTTAAGTCTTTACGAGAACCAACACGTCTGACCGCCACGCACAGAATGAAAACGACCTAGCAAGCGACTGTTTTTATAGGCCCGCGCTGATTCTCGGTCTAGGGAACCCAGATAAAGCAACAGTACGTTAATTTTAAAGTGATTACATTTGTATGTTCCTTGAGCAAATTTTTGGTGAACAAAACCATGGAACTGACGTCATCGCGGCCTTAACGCTATTCAATTTATACAATGCCATTTGTATTACTCGATATTCCTAGTGTTTTTATAGATACTCTATCTAAATACCTATTCCACGGTTCCACCTAGAATTACCTACCGATACATTGTATCACGGAGAGTCGCGAAAACCAAAACAAAGGTGATAACATAACATAACAATTTTTAATCTTAGTATTTTTATAAAACTTTGTTGCAATCTTACATACAACATACCTACTTGGATTCATATTGATCAAATAATTGTAAATTAACTTATTCAAAAAGTTTTGGAAAGTAATCACAGGATGTGGTAAATATGATTTCAGTTCTAGCAATTGGATTGGCGTTTCTTTCTCAAAATACCAGGAAAATTCGAACGAGATTGAATTAATTCTAAAACTTAAATAAACGTTTTCGCGAAGCGAAACAATAAGTACTTTTCTCAGTCACCGGCAACATCTGTATGTTGCCTCGCACGCACGAATGTAACACTGTTGTTACATTCATGCGTGCGAGGAACTTTTCCTCCAATCGCGTATGGGTTTGCAACGAAATCTGTTATTCGTGTTCAAAACTAGGCATGGAGCGTTAAGTTCGCGAATAAATGCACCGCTCGCGTCTCGCTACTTTATAAATTTTGTTTTTGTTCATTTTTTTTTCGTTTTTTTTTTTATAAATTGATCTTATACCAAAATAAAATTCTGTAACAAATATTTTGAAGTACTCGTTAAATTGCCTATGTAAACTAACAATTCTGATTAGGTTTTCTTACCGACTTTTGACAGCTTGTCCAATTAGGGTCTATCACTGAGATTTGATTCCGGGTGGGCTCCCGCCGGAAGCTCTACGGTCAACCCTGAGTGTCGCTTCTCCATATTCCTCGCTCCTCCACTCAGGATCTCCCCTCTCGAGTTTCTGCCTTCTGCATTTTTTTTAAATACACTGTAGGGGTAGTAGCGACAAGACTAGGTCAGGGTGCTCCGAGTCGGATCTGGGTTCTTCCAAAACTGCTACTGAAAAAAGTAGCGAATAGCGAGTGGTGCATTAATTGGCGAACTCGAGGACCATGCCTAGTACCCAACACATATTTAGAAGAACAGTTCACTTTAAAACCACGCGGGGGTGTCAAAACCAAAGATATCTGCGAAGCAAAAATAATTTGAAATCTAAAAACAAAACCCCATATTGGATCTAATGATGCGCCGGAAACCAGCGGCGCGTCACATTCTCAATAACAAGAACAAAATTAAATTTTGACTAACCCCCGACTACCTCAGATTTGTAATCTGTACAACATTTTACTAGTCAAGCCCTTTCATTTGATACCCATATTGCCCATATTAAGGGAGCTGTGATAAAATATATGTATTTTGCCATTTTGTGGTAGCGGCCATCTTGGATATGAAATTAGTTATAGTGCAAAGTATTGTACTAGTTAAGCTCTTTCGTTTGACACCCATATTGAGGTAGTAGTGAAAAAATAATGTAATTCGCCATTTTGTGGTGGCGGCCATCTTGGATTTGAAATTTGTTATAGTTTATAGTACTCTACTAGTCAAGCCCTTTTATATGATACCCATATTGAGGTAGGTTGTGAAGAAATATTTAGTCCGCCATTTTGTGGAGGCGGCCATCTTGAATCGATATTAACCAAACATAGCTAAGAACATCCGCACGGATATTAAACTTCAAATAAAAAAAAACGCATTGAAATCGGTCCATCCGTTTGAGCACGACGGTGCCACATACAGACACACACACAGACAGACAGGCAGACAGACATCGACGTCAAACTTATAACACCCCTTTTTTTGGTCGGGGGTTAAAACACGTAGGATTATAATTCTACGGTAGGTTAGTTTAGATAGACGTCGTATGATCTGGCATTTCCAATGTGACGAGGACTGAACCCTTAAAAAGAAGTCTAATACACGTCGATTTTAAGTATTAAACACACCTACACTTCTATTTTGGCTAGTCGAATAACAATAAATGAATTCAGAGAAGTTGTACAATATTATTGTAAAAATGTAATTAAAAATAAATAAAAAATGTATATCTTCAGCGAAACATTACATTTTACGTACCTACTTACATACTAAGAAAAAAATATTAAATACATTGATCGTAAAATTACAAAACCACAAGAAGTATTTTTATACATGTTGGTTTTACTTAAATTTTACATCAACGCTGGCTTTTTTCGAGGTGAGTCTGTCAACCCGCACCGGACCAACGTGGTGGATTAGGCCTTTTCTCTCCTTGTGCAAAAAGGCCCCGAGTTGTAGGCCCCGAGGCCACTAATTGTTCCCAACAGTGGGAACAATGTGAAATGTGTGTGAATGGTGTGAAACCCCATATGTTTGCACGTAAACACGCAGTGGTACAAGCACAGGTAAAGGTTTCGGGTTCAAAACTCAGTCGGAACACTGTTTTTTTCTGTCTGTTGCTTAGCTGCTGCTTACTTTAGAATAACGACGGAAAACAACGAGAGGAAATTACTTGTTTAAGTCACTGGATTTGGTCATCACATCCAGTGATTTCATTCTTGGTGATCATTCTTCCACGTTAACGATAAAATCTTTTTATAGTTTTGTGATATGAAATGTCCGGTAGACTAACTTACGGACGTACATAAATTGAACAGAGTTAAGAAATCAGAAGGACTGAACACCAATAAAACCTTTTCTAAAGATGTAGAGACTCATTGAATTGCAAACGTGTGTGCGATTTGAGTCATACTAGAAACTCTTATCAGCATAACTGTTAGATTGCATTGACGCTCTACATGGTGCGCACTGCAACTGTAAACCTAAACTCCCCACGATAAGGTCGGCGATCTTGGTCCACTAAGTTTTCAGCGTTTTAGCATCAGTAACAACATATTGTATAAATTACAGTGTAACTCAAAGTGAAACTGAGGTTGCATCTCGCAGTGATCTAAATTGGTTACATCTTTTTTTTTATAAATAAAGAGTGTTGAGACATGCAGGACATGTGCCTGATGGTAAGCAACATGCCTGCCATATAACAGCACAATGACAAGCAGCTATTGAAACATGAAGAGTCCAAATCATTACCTAGCACTACACTGCGCTCATCAACCAGAGATCTAAGATATTATATCTCTAAGCCCTGTAATTTCTCTGGAAACATTGCCCTTCAAACCGGAATACAGTGATCTTCAATAATGCAACAGTACAATGTATACATTTGGTGGATATGTTATCGAAATTATTATATAATTATTATCTCAAAGCCTTGCATATTATGTGGTGTCATGGGTCACCAGATAGGAACGCAGTTTCTTCGGATAACAGGTCTAGAATCAACACCATTTACAAAAATAAACAATGCTTAATCTCAATATTAATGGTACGACCATCTGAAAAATAAAGTGGGAAATATTGGTCTTTGGCAGTCTGTACACGTCGTTTTCGTCTTAAATTTTTCTAACAATTTTAGTCCTACATGTTTTTTCAATTCAGTCTCACAGCAAACTCTCCATCCCCAAGGTTCAAGGTTGCTCGTGTGAGTTAGAGGAGCGAGAGCTTAAAGCCTCTCGATCCTCTACTGAGGCAGAAGCGAACACGGGGATGAGTCTGGATATTGCAACTCCGGACTCTCATCCCGTCTCCACTGGAAGGCCTGAGGCGTCGGACGTTTAGGGCCATCGGGCAACCCACCTAGGGATAGAGCTTCGAGGAGGTGACGCGCCGTTGATTTTCGGCGCATCACTACAGCTAAATGCAGGGATGCTAACGCCCCCTCGCGAGGCGGGTCCGCAAGGACTGTGGCAAAGGTCAGGGTCGTTGACGGGAATGCGTAAAGTGAACCCCAGTGACCATAATACCAGTGTAAGCATAAAATGGGTTGGTTATGATTATGATCGGTAGATGATACCCTGTCAATGTAAACACTTAGAGTTTAGAGCTACCCTGATAATATTTAGAGAAATTTAGATCAATGCTGATACCAACAAAATGTTAAAGATAGTTTAACGTCACTAACGTCGAAAGTTTTTGTATCAATTTCGCTTTTCCTAACAATATTTTAGGTCGCAATCAAATATTTGGTATACGAGAGTATCAATTAAAACGACCATTCGTTAATTATTTGTATGCAACTGATAGTGGTACGGTGAATTGATAAAATCCATTCGTTTCAAAATAAATTCATGCAAAACACGGTCACTCGTGTTTTGCATGAATCTATATTCCGAATAACTGAATAATGTAATCACAATGTCACCTCTAGCAGCGCTGGTGCAAGTTACACGTGCACCTGACTAAGGTCATCTACCAGGGAGACATGATAACCGAAGATGTTTTCAAAACACAAATTATCACTAAATGTTTATTTAATAAGGAGTGGTTTTTTTTTCTGTGTCACTTATACACGCCACTCTCGGGTGACTCCCCCCGCGGAGAAATATATAACCGCCGCCGCGCCGAAGGTGCGGTCACTCTAACACTTTCTCTCTTACATTTCGCATTCGAAAATTTGCACTTTCATTACGTCAGTTTGAACGACAGCTGTTCCTAAATAGCTTCGCTTTGCACCTGTAAAATTTACTAATTAGCACCGCACCGCATTAAGATTATTTCACAAAGCACCAGTCAAAGAAGATTCCGAAGGTAGGACCTTTCTTTTGTGTTTTGGGGGAAAGGGCCAAACCCCAGGGTTTCCTACTGTTTTTTCTTTTTAAATCCCCCCACTCCGCCGCCACGACATCTCATAGATATCCAAGAGTCCCAGCGCAGCGCTGGTGACGAGAATTATTTAAAAATTAATGAATTTTCTTTCCCATTTAATGGTGCTTCGTCACTCCTTGTTTATCTTGAGATTTCGTGGTTATTTTTGTTTAAAATACGCAGTAACATTTTATTTTTCTACCGCCATATTTTGTGTTGAAAATCAAGTTCGTTTTGTAGTATTAGGGCCTTTTTTTTAACTATAATAGGTTCGCACTTGACCACCATCTCGCCTGATGTTAAGCGACGATGCGGTCTACGATGGAGCGTGTTTACCTAGAAAAAACCGATTCACTCTCGATTTGCCACAGCTTTGCCTGTTATTCTGCCGCCAAGCAGTAGGGTACAATATTACACAGTAACATTTTTCTACCTCACATTTTTTATTTAATTTCTTCGATCATTTTAGCATTTGAATTTTCGATCATTTTGTCTGGATCACGATGTCGTCAACTAATGAACAAAAATTAAAATTATTTAGTCTAAGATCTTGATCAAGATGAAACTTTTTATTAGGTATTTGAAAATATTTGCATGAGATTTCGTAAGCACTGAGTAAAGCCAAAATAACACGTTATGTTATATATCTTTTTCTAAAATTCAATCAATTTAAGTGAAATATTTCAAAAACTTAATTTTTAATTGTTAATTAATCATATTCTAGACTGAAATTTTTAGGCAACCCATTTGCAATACATTTGTTGACATATTAAATTACATATAAAATACTTTTCATCCAATAAACAGCTCGTCGAAGGTCGTTGTATAGCGGGATCTCCTACTAATTGGAATGTCAAAGACACTTATATTTCGAACGTCTTCAACAAATATACGATAAATCGCGCGCTAACTTGAATGACCCAGAATTATTAGAAAAATTCCTCTGTTCGGTTGAAACCATGCAGGAAATAGAACTAACTTCCAACAAAGCGTAAAAGAAATCGAAATTTTATTGTTAAAAATATATTATAAGGATTCAGTTCCCGATTTCAACCAATTGCTCGCATTTGAAGATCTTTATTGTCGTGTTAAACGCAAACATTCTAAGTATATTATTTCCACAGCGCCCGCAACAACGATTAAACAAGATAATAATCCATTCCAAAGTATACAACTAGCTCGCAAAGACATAGGTACCGGAATTTGACGGAAACGCAAACGACTGGCCTTTATTCTATGCTACTTTCCAGAGGGCTGTACATTTAAATAACTAAATTTAAATGTTACTTTCCGTTACTTTCCGTAACGGAAAAAATTTTCTATCTCAGCAGTAAACTGAAAAATAAGGCGAAAAATGTTTCATTGGATTCGCACCATGTGAAGAAAACTATGAAACCATATATATAGTTATAACGCGCTCGTTTCTAAATACGAAGATAAGAGAAAGAAATCTCGCTGGTACTTATTTAAATCAAATCTTCTCATTGAAGCCCATTGTTTCCGCCACCGCTAGTAACTTAGAATATTTAATCGATCAATTTTCAAATTCGCATCTCGCACTAATTAACTTAAACATACCCAACTTGTACGATTTCGTCATATCATCCTTTTTATTACAACTGCTGGATAGAGAAACCGCACGATTGTTCGAAATGGATAACCTCGCTTCGGAAATATCCACGTTCCAAAATATAGTCAAATTTGAACGCTACATGGACGTATAAATAACATACGTCCATGGTCTGCGACCGTATTAAGGCTTCGAACAGAAAGAGTGAAACTCCAAGTATTTCTGTGAGAACCAAGCTGTCAGAAAACTTTGTTCCGAAAAATAGCTCGCGCGCATTCATAGTGAGTGATAACATTTGTACATTATGCAACGACAAACACGATCACTTGTATTCCTGTAAAAAGTACAGGACTTTAACCGCTCGCGAACCCTACGAACATGTAAAAAAATTACGCGCTTGCATTAACTGTTTGAGTTTGCAACATAATTCAAATGCACGCAGATCTAAAAAACGTGTGAATTGTAAGAAAACTCACCAACCACACTTCACTCTGTTTTCAAACTGATAATAGTAAAACCGGTTCGGCGATTGATAGCAACTGAAGTCCAGAAGTCTCGGCTCTGAATAATAAACACGTATTCAAATTTATTTTCGAATCAACCGACAAATAATGACGCTTCATTTTACAGTATGAACGCAAACTCAAAACACTGGCGAAAAACTCAAAGTGTTTTGTTGGGTACCGTTCTCGCTGGGCGGGGGGATGATCAATCAATACTACATTGGCTGATGATCTCCCTATTCCCAGTATCTGTCCGATACTGGGTTTGGCAAATGGTCTAGGGAGTAGCGCAGGTCGCAGAGATCTCCTAGACAAGGCCAGTGGACTATCCTTCTCGAGGTTGCCGCCTGTTTCTTGACCAAGTACCATCTGTAATTGGTATAACAAAAACCTCTGGCCGAACCCTAAATCCCTACTCCCTACTCCTACCTAATGCCCGCACCTTATCCCAACTCCTTCACCATACCCTAATCTTACCACATCCTAACACCTTTATCGCTATCCTAATTTCCTCGCCCTATCAAACTTCCCCACAGCACCCCCCTTACTTTCCTCAAATCCCTTCACCCTATCCAAATTCCTTCCCCAAATCCCCACGTTTTAGACACTCCCGCACCCCGCAGACCCAAACCGTGGCGGCGCAAAACCATTTCTTGGGTCCGCAAGGCCCTGGGGCACCAAATACTCCCAGAAAGTCTGTACCACACCTACCATGGGCGGGTAGAGTGTGAGTATTCAAACACCAGCTCATAAACCCAATATGCCAGCACATGAAAAAAAGAAATTACCCCAGGAGGGTACCACTAGATCTAGTGGAGAATCCCTCACCAAGCCTAGCTCGGTCTGTCCCTCGTATTCTGGGGGGGACAAAGTGTGCTCTCAACCAGGCTCCTCCAGCCTGGATTTATCAGGCCTCTTGAAGGCCATACCACAACCGCAAACCACCTTCGAATCGCAGTGGACTTTAAAAGCCCATAAGCGCCCTTGCAAAAGGGAGTCCACCCACTCGAAGGCTGAAGATAATACCAAAGAGCAGAAGAGCAAACCAGATCGCAGTCGCCTCAACAGGCGCGCGAGAAGGAATGCTCTTAAGCAGAAAACAACACACAATGTCGCAGCAGCTGAAAAGCAGCGCGAACAATTACCAACCGCCTCGACTGAGATGGCACAACTACCACCATTGCCACCACCACTACCCAGCCAAACAAAGGGGAGACGGAACCCGAGAGGTTCCCGCGGTAGACGGACCGCTGCGACGGCTTCCCTTTCTGAAAAGGAACAGTTGGAGAAAGGCACTTTGCCGGAAGAGAGAGCTTCCTCGAAGCGACCTCGTCCGAACGAGACCCAATCTCCCAGAGGGGAAGCCAAACGCGCGAAGACCGACCCAAAACCAAAGCGAACGGTGAGTTACGCAGACGCGACTCAATCCCACCTGAAGGTGGTGATCACTACCGTCCCGCCGAGGGACCTCTCGCAGACCCAGGCAGAGGCGGTTAGGGAAGCTGTCGATGATAGCATTCTCCGAAGCGTTCTGTCACCATCCTCTTCGAGCGCGCCCGTACCTTCTTTCCGCGGTCGACTCTTCCTGATGGATGGGGCGCTAGCGATGTGGTGCGAGGACGCGAGTTCGCTCAGTTGGCTGGAAGAAGCGGTCAAAAAAATTCCATCACCGATACCCAACACCACCCTCACAGTCATCAGGCAGTCGGACATGAAGAAGAGGCTGAAGGCAGGGCTTCTAATTCATACCCGCATTAATGATGCTGCCACACTGCACCGAGTCCTTTGTGCCCAGAACCCGTGGTACAAAGTGGACTCGTGGCAGTGTTATGACATGACGGTCGACGATAAAACACAGGAGGTCACGGGCTCCAAGGAGAAGGTAGTACACCTCATCCTAGGAATACCCGAAGACCAGAAACAGACGATCCTGGAAAGAGACCGCCGGGTGGCCCACATGTCGGGGGAGTGGGTACATCCGCTTCTTCTCTGCAGTTGAAGCGGGACCGGCCGAACCACAACCCGATAAGACTACCACAACGAGTGATACCGTGGCAAGGAAGACTTCTACTCCGGAGCCATCCACTTCCGCTCCCAAACAGAGTTCGAGCGAAGTGATAGCGGACTCACCGTTGCAAAGCGAGGGGTGCGCCAGCATTGACGAAGATGACGTCCTGCGTAGCCCATAGCCCTCTCAAGTTCATCCAGACCAATCTCCAGCACAAGCAAATAGCGGCGGCCACTTAACGCAGAGTGCTGGAGAAAAATAACAAGACCGTCGCCATGATCCAGGAGCCCTGGATCAAAAACAATAAAATCTGCTGTCTCAATAACATCGGCGGTAAGTTAATGGTCGACACTACTGTCGAAAACCCAAGAACCTGCATTTATATGCCTAAATCCATGACAACCACTCTTAACCAATTAACCAATTCTGTTCTAGAGACCTTACAGCAGTGAGACTCACTACAGATAATCAAAACTAATCAAACCGTCCTAGTACTAGCATCAGTGTACCTACCGGGTGAGGGTGACATCCCCCCAAAAGAGCTGGCCGACCTGGTACAACACTGCGAAGCACACGACTGGGACCTGATCGCATCCGCCGACTGCAACGCTCATCAAAAGAGGTGAGTCTTTCGCCGATTATCTATTCCAGACCAATCTAAACATGCCTTCATCACAGATTATCGCATTCATGCATTTTGCTTTTTTTTGCAACAATAATTTGACATTTTATTAAAACATTTTTCCATGGCGTGTTATAATTCTGTACTATGTTTATTTTTGCCTGTATATTATTGTATGTAAAGTTTTCGTAAAGTTTTCAATCTGAAGTATACAGAAAGTACCTGTTGAACTTCATTTATCGGGCATTGTGTTTTTTTTTTTAATTTGTAATTTTTCCTTTCTTGTCTGGGATTCTGGGATGCCTAAGTGTGCAAAAAATTATTTGTTATTTTATTGAGCATTGGCACATCTGGCAGGTTATTTATATTACCAAATTATTTTATTGTGTTTAAGTTAGTTATTTAGTTATTTGTTTTAGCTTATTTATTTATTATTAATGTCAAACAATGAATCTAGTGACCTTTTTCATTCTTTACCTTCTGATGGTGTTTCTGAATCTGATGACAGCTACGTCAGCATGCCGTCTCTGAGTGACACTTCATAAAATTTTCTGATGTACCTAAAAACTTTAATATACTTCACATTAATGCTCAAAGTATCCCGGCTCATTACCCTGAGCTGCTGGCATCCTTCGTTGACAGAACTGTTCATGCTATATTAGTCTCCGAGAGTTGGTTGAAACCTTGCCTTCCTACTCTTTCCTATTCCCTTCCCGGTTTCACTCTCCTCCGAAACGATCGGACGGGCAGGCTTGGCGGCGGAGTTGCTGTTTACTTGCGTTCTAATATCGCCTACTCGGTTATTAACACTTCTGCTCAGCCTCCCCCGTCCGATACTGGTGAACATGTTTTTCTTGAAATCACTCTTTCCCACACGAAACTTCTTCTCGGAGTCTATTATAGTCATGACAAGAACGTTAACTACTTCTCCTCTTTTGAAAAGCTGCCAGTACATGGGAACAAGCGAACTGGAATTGGCTGATATAAGTAAGGAACCTACTTTTTTTCTGTTATTCAATTAGTTAGTCCTATTCTCACATTTTTTTTGTGAACTTATACTTTATTTCAAAGTTTATTTGATTATAAGTAAATATCAAATGTAACTGAATAGCTCCATACATAATAAAATGAAATGCGTCGATCAGACACACTCTTCAAAAAAATCAAAAAATCAAATGTTTAATTTTGTTCTTGTTCCCGATTTTGTTACATTCTTGATTCATGCTCCGCTTCTATTATCATAACATAAACATTTCATTTATTTCCACAAATATTCACGTAAATGACAAAGTAGACAATACAAACAATGTTGACAAATTAGCTCTGCAGTTTTCCGGTGGGTCCCAAACTAGGCTGCGCCTGTATTTTGGGCACCCAGAGAGTGCAACGGTTCATTACAATAGTCTTAGAGCTGACCGAGTTGTACAGAAACAAGCAATGACTAATAAGTTAACGAATTGACTATTTTACGTAATTAGTTATAGTATAGTATTAATTAGCTATTGGAAATTATATCAAGTTAAAATTATTGTAATGATGGCTTTTCTACAGGGAGAGCAGCGTGTGTATGTGAGTAAGGGTGTGTACGAGTGTATGTATATGTACTAATAAAAGAGAAACCAACTAAGTGTGTGGAATAATATTTTTTTTTTTTTTTTTTAATAAATGGTGACGAGACGATCCAGACATGTGCCTGATGGTAAGCAACATGCCTGACACATAACAGCACAGTGACACGCAGCTATTGGAACATGAAGAGTCCAAATCATTACCTAGCACTGCACTGCGCTCGTCACCCAGAGATCTAAGATCTGATATCTCTAAGCCCTGTAATTTCTCTGGAAACATTGCCCTTCAAACCGGAACACAGTAATGTTTGCACATTACTGCTTGGCGGTAGAATAACTGGCAAAGGTGTGGTACTTCCCCAGGCGGACTCTGCCAAGAGTCCTACCACTACAAAATCAATAATAATAATATTCATCAGGAAAAACGTTTATCAATAATTTATTTAAGGTGTGTGCCTTCGGCTTGACCTTTCGGAGATTAGCTGCCTACCTACATGGTACTTACGTTCCTAGCTCCTACATAGTTTCATCCATAGTCGAGCGAAGAATGCGGGACAGAGGTCTGCGCGGGGAGTCGGCGGGGGGCGCGGGGCGCGGTGCTTGAAGTTTTCGCGCCCGCGTCGTGACGTTCCTCAGTAGTGTACAGTCCGCGAGGTATAAGCTGAGCTTTGCATTAGTGTGAGTGATCACCAAAAGTACAGTCAGACAACAAACTCTTAAAAATTAATATCATTATATTTTAGGTCGGAGGTATTCTAATATTAAAATAAAATAACATAAAATAAAGTCAGCTGTGTATTTGAAGTACATATTATTCTAGTATTAAAAAAATGAAATAAAACTCTTCTACACCAAATTGATATCAAATAAAGTCCAGCGTTTGTGTATTTGACTGATGAGTATCATGAAACTTTTTTCTTCTTTTATTGCATGTCACAAACATTTTCCATTACTAAAAATTCAATTTGCTAAAAGACATAAATAACGTTATTTTTCGCGACGTACATCTCCATATATTTTTAATCACCACTGGGTGATTTTGATTAGACGAAACATCAGCAGCGCATTTGGTCAATAAAACCGTCCGCGATATTGCCGCCGTCAATCATATCTTGTTTGCATGAACGATTATCAATCGATTGGGCTTCAAATTGCGAATTAATTGCGTTTGTAACCATTTTGAAATAGGTTTCTTCAAACCAGCAAGTGCTGCCATCTGAATATGAGGTTTTTGATGCCATCTGAATATGATTTTGATGAAGTGTGGTGTCAATATATGTTTCATCGGTATAAACGATAGGCCTGCCCTGAATACGGTATTCGGAAATTTTAGGTAAATAAGTTATACGTAGGTGACGGATCTCATGCTTTTCCATTAAAATTTTTCTGCTATTCTCTGTCCTTGACCATTTGAATCCTAAAAGAGATACTTCTTTTCGCAATGACCATATTGATCCTGTATAGTTAATGTCAGCCTTTAATTTTTCATGAATTCTTTTCATTGTTGGCACCTTTTTGTCAGTGATGTGAAAATTATGAATTACTAGCGTCCCGCCCCGGCTTCGCCCGTGGTACATATATATAACCTACAGCGTTCAAGGATTACGAACATATGAAAGAACGGTGAACGTTTTTTTTTAAATCGGTCTAGTAGTTCCCGAGATTAGCGTGTTCAAACTATATATATGCTATAGTCAGGGTCAGAAGACCTGTAGACATCTGGCGGGGATAACTAATTAAATGACGATTAATCAGTTGTCGACCGGAGAGGAAAAATGATTAAATTACTAAAATGGCTATTTAAAAATAAGGGTTGATCGTAGAAGGGTGAAAATTGAGGATTGTATGTATATTTGTATGTTGTATCATAAAAAAATAGAAATTAAAATTTTGTCAAAAATAAAAATCAAATTTAGGGGTGGACTACCCTAACATTTAGGGGATGAAAAATAGATGTTGGCCGATTCTCATAGATACCGGATAGGTACAAAAAAAATCATCAAAATCGGTCAAGCCGTTTCGGAGGAGTATGGCAACGAAAACTGTGACACGAGAATTTTATATATTAGATTCTACGGATTACTGCTTTATCAAAATCATCAATGATTATTATATTTTTCCTGCATCTGGTCTTTTTCGGAGATTTGAATTTGGTTCCATCTTTCAAAACACGTTTACCTTCCAATAAGACTCTTTTAACAGTTGACAGTGGAATTCCTGTCGATGTCGATACTAATTGGGCTAATGTAGTCACACTTGACATGTCTTTATCGTTCATGTCTTTAAAATAGCTATTTAAATTACACAAAATTTCTTTTACTTGGCTATTTAATGGTTTCCGTATTTTGCGCTTATTTGTGTTGGCATCCATTTTACTAACACTCATATCAAACAAAAACAAAATAATATTAAACACGTCACGCTGCAGTCTGTACAAGAGGTGAAGTGCGGCGAGACAGAATGGCGCCGCGCCTCAGGCCGGTTACCCAAAATCAGTTTAAACCGGTTTTTACCGGGCGAAAATGGCGCCGCGCCTAAGGCCGGTTGTCACACCTACACTATCCATGTGCACTCACACAAATGCAAAGCTCAGCTTATACCTCGCGGACTGTATCTCTGTACTTAGTCTGTGTCCTCACTCCTCAGTACGCTGTGATTTTACCTAGACGGTGCAGGCGTTCTTACGCCTGCAAAATTTAACGTTGTTGTAACGTTTATATTGTTTGTAAAGGTGAATTGTGACTTACCTGAGTGAACACGTACGCTGGTCGACGTAAGTTTTTCAACCTTTAGTTCTTAGAAAGTTTTCCCACTAGTTATTGAGAGTGATTTTGGTGTAATTCTACATAACCTCGGATTTTCCAGGATCTGATTTTTAATAAATTTTTGATACCTTTGACGTTCTGCTTGGAATAGTGTGATTGGTTTTATTTAACGTTTCTCAATATTGCTAATATATGTTTTTCCCAGTGAGTTACTTCAGGTGATATGTTAGCACTTGATTGATGCTCACCAAAACGCAGCCGTCGGCTCGACTACCGCAGCCGACGGCTCGCCAAAGGCATGGACATTTACCAACAAAGAGTTGATATCGTAAAGATTATTGTCTGATAAAGAATTATGTTGTTCTAGATGGCCCAGGAAGCAGCATTCGTCTCTTTGGGTGAGCTATTAGAAGAAACAGGCAAATCAGCAGAAGAGAATGAAATACTAGACCGGATCAAACTCCTGGCACAGGAGGAGCTTCCAGAAGGTTGGACGTCGTGGAAAATAGCACGCCGTTCCAAACATGGCATATTCGGTGATAAGATAGATTCTAAAATACGCAACAAGATCAGATTTGCCCTTCCGACAGATCAACTAGCAAAGGCTTTCAGTCCAGACACAACACACTTGTCTGAAAAAGGTTTCCGAGACTTAAAAGTAAAGATGATAGATTGGGCATTCGGTAGAGCATTAATTACTTGTCCTCCTTCTATTTGCAACAAAATTAGAGGATTTGCTGCAGGAGCAAAGCTTTTTAATGCTGCCGTGAGATCGAATAGGCCAATGTCAAGGAAGGAGGCTAACCGAGCTCTATCTATTGATATCTCGTCGGAAACGGATTCAAAAAACCAACAAGAACACCCGTCGAAACCAAAACGAGCTAGGAAGATGGATTAGATAGATGAAACAGCGCATGGGAGACATGTTTTCACTGTTCATGCATACATTAGAGACATTGGTATCCCCGAATCGTTTGGAAGGCGATGTAAGTTCTGACAAAGAAAATTACCACCCAGAATTGTCCCGGTCGCCATCGCGTTCCACGGACGATTGGCAGGCCCCCTTGGTAGATGATCTTGATCAGACCCTAGATTTTTACCGGAAGTAAAAGAAGATGGACCTGCTCTTCCAAAACCATCAGAAGAAATTATGGAAGAAGGAATTAAATGCCAAAGATTTGATTCGGAATCGTGAAACCGTATAAGATATAAGAAAGTGGTGAAGAGGTTGCACGCTTCTCCGGTTTTTAACGTCCTCAAGGTAAACCCTGATCTAGAGGGTGTGGCAGGACAAACCTCAGGGTTCTTAATCAAATGGGATAGCATCCGTGGCACGGTTACTCATAAGCTCCTATGCCAAAGAAAATACCTGGCAGAGGAACTGAAGAAGATTGCCAGAAAGTGAGGAAAGAGGAAGTAAAGAAAGTACACTCGGAGGGGCGCTTCGTGGTGTACCTCCCAGCGTGCCTGGTTGCAATGTGGTCCTGGTGGATTTCGATCACCCAGGAACCCAATGTACTAGGACGGTGTGCCCCGGTAACAATGGTTAGTAATATACCTACGGGTACATCACTAGCTATTGGCAAAAATACCACACACACTGCACATGCACATACACACACACACATCACATAGTGTACACATTACATACACGCTATAGGTACACAACCACACATACAGCTACAGATCACACGCACATCTCATATATTAAAGTATACATCCCCACATACCCTCACTACACTCAGATTCACCTACAAGATAACACACACGGCTGTAGGGCCTAGTGGATGAGCCTACCGTATTCTGCCGTGTATAGCATTTACCTGCGCTTGCTGACCTGCGCAGTTGAGCGCCATAGGCCTGGATGAAGGGATCCTGGTGGCTGAGCCGAATGGTTGCTGTGGCTTCCGCTAGGCAACATTCCTCTTTCGCCCGGATTTCATGCGAAAAAGTGGCACTTAGTCAGTGTGGGAGAAATGGTCGAAGTGTCCCGTCAGAGGGCCGCTGATAGGAGGGTTAGGGCCTGCGGTGCGGTCACCCCGGTGACTGATGTGGGTGGTGTTCGGCCATGCTGAACGGGCAAGGGACTGTGGATTACTGTCACACTCCCTATTTCTGGTGTTTTGGCCACACGACCGAACCCCGGATGTCGCGCATGGACACCAACTCGGCTTTCCTATAGGGTAAACCACCCAATTGTTGGCACTTTAAGAGTGAGCTTCGTGTCAGTCTGAAATTAAATTGCCATAAAACCTCAATTGCAAGAGCTAGTAACCAAAATATGTGAGAGAATCAAAGTATATACTCTTAATGTTTATTTTCATACCCTCTTTTTATTCAATGAATACTATTAAATGATCATTTTATACTCAAATCAAAAAGACTACAGAAAATCCTATTATTGGCATCGAAATCCTCAATATTGGCATCTAGTCGTCTAATTATTGGCATGTAGTTTGAAATAGGTAGTTAGATACCTTCCCAGCATTAAAATTAAAAGAAATAGATACCTAGAGTATCATTAAAACAATATTTTTATTTACTAGGTCTGCTTTTATTGAGGTATATTATCTACCCATATTTATAATTTTCAGAAAATATTTAAATAATCATCTTGTTTTGGCAGTCTTTTTTATCAATACCTACCCTGGTTGTAGTAGTCCAGGTGTCCATATCTGGCACTCCCGTTGCGGGCTCCGTGGAGGGTGGGAAGCTACCGGGATGAAACTTATTCTGCTAAAACTATAGACGTGAAGAGATCTAAACAGAACCAAAACCAAAAAGCTTACACACAAAAATCAAAGGCTGTCGCCCCAAAAGGTGACGCCCGACTCCCGGCTGTCGCCCCTAAGGGTGACGCCAATCGCTTGGCTGTTGCTTGGAAAGGTAACGCCAAACATGTGGCTGTCGCCCCTAAAGGTGACGCTGGGAACCTGTCGCCTGCAGTCAAGGGGAAACTTGAAACTGCAGGAAAAAATATATATGTTTGATGCTCACCAAAACGCAAGCGTCGGCTCGACTACCGCAGCCGACGGCTCGCCAAAGGCATGGATATTTACCAACAAAGAATTGATATCGTAAAGATTCTGGTCTGATCAAGATTTTTTTTTAACTATAATAGGTTCGCACTTGACCACCATCTCGCCTGATGTTAAGCGATGATGAGATCTACGATGGAGCGTGCTTACCTAGAAAAAACCGATTCACTCTCGATTTGAAGACACCAAGATTGTAACCATCAGGCAACGCATTCCACAACCTAGACGTTACACTATTTACAACAGCGATACGGCATTTTGACGACCAAAACAGCTTCCTCTCTCCTTCGTCGGAAGCTTTCCAACAGACAGTAGGTAAATTCCAACATGTTTAGGATACCAGCAAAAACTGACAGACAGAAGACAAAAACCGTACGCTGACCTTGCCCGGTCCTAGCAACACCAAAAATCCGGGACACGAGACAACGGCTGACAGACCGGGCCGGGACCCGGTCTCGCCGGCCGCCGCCGCGCCCGCGCGCTCGCCGACACCGAGCTCGGCGGGGGGCTCGCCGGCAGCTCGCAGGCTCTCCTTCGAGATGCAGGTGAGCCCGCCGCGGCGGGAGAGGACGGCGGCCGACGACCGGGTCGCGGAGGCGCGCTCCCTGCTGGTCAAAGCGGAAATCTTCCTAAAGAAGGGTGCCAAGAACACAAGCAGGGAGGTGATTAAAAACGTCACCGAGGCGGTGAAACGGCTGTACCAGCTCGTAAAGGAGTGCCAGGCGCCCGCCGCGCTCGCCGGACCGAAACCTGTAACACAGGAACAGGGAATGCAAACGGAAAATGCTACAAAAACTGAAACTGACATACGGACACACATACAAACAAAACAACACAATTTATTGGTAGAAAAATTAGACAAGCAAAGTGAAATATTAAACGAAAATAAATTAAAAATAGAGGAACTCTCCACACTCATACTGACGCGACAAACAGACACACAGACTGACCGACAGACATTCGCAAGTGTAGCGGCGGCCCAGTCCGTCACGCGGCCGGTGTCGTCCGCGATGCACTCCATAATTATAGGCTCAAAAAATAAAAATGAGACAGGAGACACAGTTTTTGAAAGAATACGAAAAGTATTAAATACGAAGGATTCCTCTTTCGCATTAAATGCGAAGGAACACGGATCGACAGGATCAGGAGAGCGAGAGACAGCAAGATAATCGTAGGGTGCAGGGACAAAAATGACATACAAAGGGTAAAGGAAAAAATGGCCGCGAAAGAGGAGAACTTCACAGTCCTCGAGATGAGGAATAAAGACCCTCTAATAAAGCTTTACGGTGTCCTCAGGAGCAACACGGATGAGGACATCGTAAAGTCGTTAAAAACCCAAAACCAGCACCTGTACAAAATCTGTAACGTAGAAGAAGCTCATCTCGAGATTTATTATCGAGCAAGAGCCAGAAATCCCCTAACCACAAACGTGGTCGTCAGAGTGCCGCCGGTCGTGTGGCAGGCAGCGACCGCCGCCGGGGTTGCGCATATCGACATGCAGCCCGTGCAAGTCACGGATCAGTATCCTCAGATCCACTGCTCGCGCTGCCTGGGGTACGGGCACGGCAAAAAGTTTTGCCAGGACCCGGTCGATGTGTGCGGCCACTGCGGCGGATCGCACCTCAGGTCCGGGTGCCCGGTTTGGCTCGTGGATGGCCCCGCACACTGTGTGAACTGCGCTAAAGAAAAGCTTAAAAAGCTTGAGCACAATGCTTTCAGCGGTGAATGCCCTGTAAGAAAAAAGTAGGACGCGCTTGCGGGGTCACCGTGGCGTACTGCTGAAGGCAACATAACCAATACTCAAGCCCTCGCAATATCTGTCCGAAGCCACTTAACACTTAATATCTCACAGACAAGATAAAAAAACAGGCTAACTACAAAAAGATCACACTATACATACCAAGTAAATAAGACGCGTTTTCATATGAAACCGGGTCAAATTTCTAAT
>JADLOZ010000097.1:0-25000 GCA_017562165.1 Ectropis grisescens
GACCTCCTCTCACAAGGACAGACTCAAGGTCATAAACCACTACGCTCAAGGCCGTATTATCCGAACAGGCGGTTTCCTCACGATATTTTCCTTTATCGTTAAAGCGAGTGATGATGACAAACTTGTGCATTTGCACTTGGAAAGATACTCATAGGTGCAGGCGGCATTCGAACCTACAACCTTCCGGTTGTACATCGTACTTTCTAGGCATAGGTAACCACGACGTTCTATTTACTAAATATGAATAATAACTTATTAAATGTCACCCATTACGCAATCGCAAAATTGCACTACCATTTACGTAAATGGTTTTTGAATCTGCCCAAATACATGGAGCAAAAAGTTTGACAAAGGGACATCTTTTCATGATTGATGTTCCAAAGAATCAATAGAAAAAGTTTGACTCCACTTTCTTAGTAAGAACGTCTTCTTGGGAACTCATTGCCTGATTAGATATTCCCTGATGAATAAAATATGGGTGTCTTCAAATCGAGAGTGAATCCGTTTTCGCGGATAAACGCCCTGCATTGTAGATCACGTTTAACACCAAGCGCGGTGGCGTCCAAACACAAACCTATTATCGATAAATAAACAAAAGAACAGCTGATATTTTTCGTTATTTAAAAGTCAGTCCCATTGTTCTTATTTAAGTTAAGTTAGCTCTAAATTAAATAGAACGCCACAGGTTTAGTATAATGTAAATCTGTACTGAGGTATAAGGTCCTCTAGATATTAAAACCTAGTGCGTAAATAAATCCCACTCAACACTTTTATTCCTAAGTATTGATTAATATTTATTGTCTTCGGGAGGCAATTCGCACGGGTCGGGGTAAAATACGGCGCGCCGCCATCGCCTTATTTACGGCTAAATAAAATACGATCATTGGATTATTGATAATACTTTATTTCACCATACAGTTTCGGAAGGTTTTCCTTGTTCTTTTTTGTCTGGACTTTTCTGGAAGAAAAATGTCTTCAGCATCATCATCAGGCTTCTTTATTCCACTTCTGGATATCCCTCTGTATCTTATCTGCCTCGGTCCTATTGCATGAAGCAAATGCATACCTTTTTGTCTGGGGGACACATTCGGGGTTTAAACCTTCGCGGGGTTTCACCTTTGCAGCTTACGGCGGGAAAGCGGAGAGGGGGGGGGGCGTTCTCGCATTCTTCTGCAGACTTCTTGCATTCTTCCTGCGACGCCGAATTCGCATCGATTTCCACACACGACAATATTTGTCCTGTGTCTGGGTATTTATGTATCAGAAGTATATATTTACGACATATAAATACTAAATCAGCTATTTGGATGCCGTAATTCGAACCTTGCTTGGTTTGGGGCTAATTAGTCTTGCCTGAGGAATGTCCCCCAATAAGTTGTTTTTTTATTATTAAGTTTGACGAGACGAGGACATGTGCCTGATGGTAAGCAACATGCCTGCCACATAACAGCTCAGTGACACGCTATCATGAAGAGTCCAAATCATTATCTAGCACTGCACTGCGCTCGTCACCAAGAGATTCAAACAGCTATATCTCCAAGCCCTGTGATTTCTCTGGACACATTGCCTTTCAAACCGGAACAAAGTAACTTATTTTTTAATAACGAGTGAAGATACGATCAAGACATGTGCCTGATGGTAAGCAACGTGCCTGCCACATAACAGCACAGTGTCACATCTACGAGTAGTACTGCACTGCGCTCGTCACCAAGAGATCTAAGCTGCTATATCTCTAAGCCCTGTGATTTCTCTGGAAACATTGCCCTTTAAACCGGAACACAGTAATGTTTGCACATTACAGCTAAATAGGTATCTATTAGTACAGCCCTTGCTATATGCGCTACAAAGAACTCGGCCTTCAATCTCAGTCTTAATCCAGCTTGGCCTAGAAGACTAAGGGCAATGCTAACCGCGCTGTGAAGGCCTTATTCTTAGCTACGCTGCTATACGCTGATTACCATTTTCTGTGAACATTTTCGCATATATTTGCCTTGTTAAATTAATTGTTGGGAATATACCGAAACTATGTCAGGTAGTAATAATTAGACTTCAAAGTCGAACTACCCGTGAGAACATCTCACTGAATAATTTGTTTATTAATCGACGCCAGTTTAAATTGAAGATAGTTCTCTTGATTGCTATGTACTAAAGCTACTTGTAAACCAACTACTATTTGGCAAAATAGAACAATTTCAGATATATAAAGGAACGCCATAAACTGGCTGTAATGAAATTCAATTTAATATATAAATACTTATTGGTGGATATTTCACACACAATACCATAAATCGGTTGATTATTTTAACCAGCCAAAACCAGCAAAGTGCGGTCTTCCAACACTGAGTCTTCCGGTTCCTGGTCGCCACTCGAGAACCTTTCTTCTCCATCCAGTGTCGGTTCTGCGAACGACGTGGCCTGATCATTGCCACTTCAGCTCGGTTACTCTAATGTCGGCTACTTTCGCTGCTTTGCGAATATTCTCATTTCAGATACTAGCGCGCAAAGAGACTCCAAGCATAACTCTCTCCATAACACGCTTTGCGACTTTGAGCTTTGTTATGAGGCCCACAGTTTAGTACCACGTCTCAGTTCCATAAGCCATGACTGACAACACGCACTAATTGAAGACTATCGTCTTTCGGCAGAAGGGTATTTTGGACTCAAAGATGTGCAATCTAATTTTACTACCGATGCCCGGCTGAACTGGATCCTTTGATGGACCTCTTTGTCGAAGTTGGATCTACCTAATTAAATTTTTTGACAAAATAAATGGAAGTAAGTTATGTACTATATAGGTAGTACAGTTTAATTTTGATTATCATTATCCACAGCTTTTCTTATCCCACTGCTGGGTTTAAGCCTTTTTTTCATGCCATCTTCCGGGGTACCTGTGCCAATCGAGTATAAGTTCGATCCGCGATAAAGATGATATCGTGGACCCATCTTGCAGCTGGACGTTCGACGTTCCGCCTACATTGCCTCGGCTATCGCTCGGTCACAAGATTACTCCATCAGTCATCATCGCGTCGAGCAATATGTCCTGCCCAACTCCACTTTAGCTGCATTACCGCAGTTACGACGTCCGGAACGTTTTAATTTTTGTTATAATCGTATGTAATTAGTTTTATTTAATAAATACAAGAGTGAAACTGAAGCGATTTAAGAAATGTAATATATAATACGAGGAACTATGTAGGAATGTATGTGTAATAATACTTTTACGGGTACAAAATTACATGTATCAGAGTGTAATATAGTCAAATGCGGTGTCCAACTATCGCCATTGCCAGTATTGCCACTGTTAGTTATGCCAAGCACGTAAAGTGTTGGACTATACTGTATTGCCATTTCCGAAATTCCGTATGAAAACTACACGTGACTTCACAGGCTAAAATTTTGGCTGTCCGTGTGTGATCATGCAGTGTAACCCTCAATAGCAAACATGAAGTCTGGTTTACATTTAGGCTAGTTGATCTAGTGAACTTTGCATCAACTGCACCGTGAAGACTAGGGTTTTGATATTATAGGAAAAGCTTGTGAGTGTGTATTGTTCAACGGATTGACTAAATTTGCATAACAATTGGTATAAAGGTAGTAGACACCTTAGCTCACCATAACGTAGGTGAACACGGCGCAGCTAGATTTCATATAGCAAACAAACAACATTTTCGCGCGACGCATAAAAAACACCAAAACCTTTAGTAGTTTGTAAAAGTTGTACAGTCCGAAATTGTGTTTTTGAAATCGTAATATCACGTGAAGTTTTTAGGACAACATTTCACCTATGTTTCAGTTATTGAGTAGCCCTTTGATGTCACACTAAATCAAAAATGAGTCGTCATGCCTAGAAATGAATGAAAACCAAGAAGTTTTCGGGCTTTTGAGTTGGGTCTGTTTATCCTTATTCATATACTAGCTGCAACCTACGGCTTAACAGTTGTTTGTTTACAATAATTTCATGTCTTCAAGTTTCATAATAAAAAAATCATTACATTAAGTATCCCACGGGTACCACTAACTTTGACGGGATAAAGTTACTTAGGTAGTAACTAAGGTCACGTACCTTCTTATATAATTTATTTCTGTGCAGCAAGCAGTCACAGAGATACGAGGGAATTAATTTACACACTTATAAACCCACAAACTCTCGCTTTTATAATATTAGTTTGCTAAAGTTGAATGTACATTTATTTGAACGCGTTAATCTACCACTATTTTAGCGTCTGATGGTAGCACAGAAATCTAAATAATAAGGTACGATGGTAGAGTAGCTCACTCACCCCGACCATTCAGCGTCCTCGGAAAACATTGTAGGGCATACACATTTTCTAACGTTTATAAATTTGCAATAGACCGCTATCTCTATTTCGCTTGATCTTTAAACGATGATGTCTACTCACCATCTATGAAGCAGAAACCGATTTGCTCTCGATTTGAAGACAGCGAGATAGTGATTCATGTCTCGTTTCTGAAAAGATCGCCGGACGCGATTGAAACTTGAGTCGGACTGGACTGACTATATCAAACGTTAGTTACCCGTGTATTATTTAAAAAATCGTTTCGAAAGAGTTTCTGGTCTGGTGCGGATACAATTTACATTTGTATATGTTATAATAATAAGAGAATTGAACTAACGAATAGGACAAAGTGATTAGCAAATGGAAGAAAGATGCATACACGTAACACGTAGTATTAAGAAAATGTGGGTAGCACCCTAAAGATTAGGCGCCCTAGAGAAACGCGTCTCCCCGAATGCGTAATGAATTACGATAGTAGAAACTCGGAAAGGTATTGCAATTACACAAGTTGGAGTCGCGGGTGAGAGTTGGGACGTCGAAGTTGGGCGCTGGTGCCATCTAATTGATCGCATCTATTATTCAAGCAGTAGATTCTATGCTGCCAGTCATAACCGTGGCGCCTCTATCGCTCATACACTCGGGCTTTCATGACTTTTTGTAACAATAGAATAGTACAACTGTTTTGTCACAGTTTTTGACTGGAGCGACCTCTAAGTTCGCTGTTCAGTCGCGCTGTCACGAGCTGATGAATAAATCAATCAATTTATTATGTAGGTATTGTAGGTTCATCATTATGCGATTTTGAAGTTAGGTTTAGACGGAGGGTAGACGGGGATGTTCAGGCTGTTAGTGGGGACTATGAAAGAGTGAATAAATAGCCTTTGGATAGGTATTCATTGAATGTAGAAATGAACGCCTAGCAGTTTCATCTGTGTAGTTCACATTCCCGTTATAATCCCGCGAAAAGTAGCTTATGGGTTATTAGAGTCTGTAAGTTATCTGTGTTCTAAATTTTAACCCAATCCATTCCGGCGTTATGACGTAATTGAGCTCTAAACATCCAATTTTTCCGTGCGAACCGTCCTTACAATTTTTTTCAGCTAAAATTTAATTGGTAAAAGACACTTCAAAACTCTACTTTGGGGCCACTTTCTTTATACGTAGGTACAGTCTTACGAAAAAACATCTTAAGACGACGTACGCTGACCTAGAAAATACCTATCACTCTAGACAGTATCTCTCTGGGAACAGTGAGGCCGGCAACTTATTCAATGGAATGAGTGTGGATCACTGTGGCCTGAGTCCCGTCGACCACTTCGTTCCATAGCATCAGGCGAGTTGGTGCTCCAACGCAGGACTACGCGCGATAGTAAAAAACTTATGTTTGTTTTTAGTAGCATTTCGGTCTTCTCGTGATAGTTTCCTTCACTGATACCGTGAAAAGTAACGAGACACACGTGCCACACGGACATGGGCTAAGCAGTTCATGTGCTGAAGCACAAGCTTCCGTAGATTAAAGTATAAAAAGAACGTACATTTTCAAGGAATTAAATAATTTGCGGCATCAATCTGAAAAGAATTGACAGAGAGACAGACAAAAACACTTAATTACGCACAACAGAAACATTTACAGTTACAAAGGATATAAGACTCATAATTAGTGTCATAAATCAACAACAACAACAACAACAACAAGAAATCGCTATTAGTGACAACCTTCAGGTAAATATTTTTAGCAGGAGACATACAAAAAACTAAGGAAGAAGAAGTGAAGAAATACATAACTTTACTGATTTAAATAAATCAGACCCAGTTGTAAGGCTGCATTTTACAAAAGTAACATAAGACATAATTTACTACAAGCAAAGTTGCGGGAAGAAATCTAGTTACGGTAACTTACATGTAATGAACTTTCAACTTCATAAAATTATGTTTTGAATAGTTATGACTTTGACAACTGACATAACAATGGAATTAGAACGGCATGTCTATTTCCTGTCCTGTTCCCTGTACAGTATGATGATATAGGTACAGCACAGTGCTGTGGCGTAGCGTATCTTGGACGCTTTTGTCAAAAATAATTAAGGGGCCAAATGAAGGGTAAATAATTTTGATAACATTTGCTACTTTTTGCTTACACACATTAGGGGCATGTGTAGCCCAGGGGCCCGCCCGTATAATTGATACGTTTGATACAGTGCAGCGATATCTACGTCCCTGATGCATAGAAAATGGGTGGTTATGTATCGAACAGTTTAGGATTTGGTTTTAATTTCATCTTCGCTTTTTTTTCAACTTTCACTGTCAAAATAGAATATAACGTTGTGTGATACAGAAAAAAGTTAAAAAACACGTGGCAAAATAACTATTTTCATGGATATATCAAAACACAACGTTCAATCAACGTTCGATTTCAGAACTTATTCTGTTGTGTGACTTCATTTATTACGAAAACTAACGTTTTTTTTATAGTATAGAGTGACAAGACGAGCAGGACATGTGCCTGATGGTAAGTATCATGCCTGGCCATAACATCACTGTGAAACGCTATTGGAACATAAAGAGTCCAAATCATTACCTACCACCACCATCACGGCACTGCGCTCGTCACCCGGAGATATAAGGTGTTTTATCTCTTAGCGCAGTAATTTCTTTGGAAACATTGCCCTTCAAACAAGAACACAGAAATGTTTGCACAGTAATGAATGGCGGCAGAATAATTGGCACAGGTGTGGTACTTTCACAGACGGACTCTGCAAAGAGTCCTACCACTACCAAAACTACGTGGTTGTTACACATATTTGATTAATTCACGCGTAGCTCACATTTAATGGTTGATCCAGTCCGACTTAAGTTTCAGCCGCATCCGACGGCCTCATCCTCATTGAACAGTACTGTTCAGTACCATTTTTAAAGCAAAGTTTCAGCCGCATGCGACGGCCACATTCGATTATAAAAAGGGAATTAAAAATTCAAAAATAAAAATGTTGATTGACTGTTCAGTGCCATATTTTAAAATAAGTGCCATTCTGCCATAAAGCGTTAATCTATCTTGACGGGTAAAACCGCCGAGCGCTGTTAGTAGTTCATAAAAGTGGTTTTCAATCGACTGTTCAATAATGAACAGACATTGCGCTCATCCGGCATAGTCGATCCGGCTCCAGAGTGCACTTCCGTTTTATAGCCAACAGTTTTTTTGTTTAAACGTTTTCAATCTTATTTCAAAGCCTTGTCCTACGTCAAAAAATGGCTTTATTTTAATTTTAAGATTTGTATGAAGGTTGAAAATTGTAATTCGTAGATTTTTATTTTTTAGTTGGGATTTTTAGTTAGGGAGGGGAGGATATAACGCTTTACTTACTTGCTTCCTTTTTTATATATTTAAAAGTTATTACTTTTTTTTTGAAAGCACAGTAAAGTAGACAATCGAAGGCGTACAATCATTATACTCGTGTGTAATAAAAAAATATGTGTGAAAATGTGTGTTTAGTTAGTCTTCCTAAAAATATTAATTAGTGAAACTACTAAGTGAAATTACAGGGCATACAGATAAAACATCTTATATCACTGGGTAATGAGAACAGTGCAGTGCTAGGTAATGATTTGGACTCTTCGTTTTAGCTACGTGTCACTGCAACGCGCAGGCATATTGCTTACCATCAGACACATGTCCAGCTTGTCCCGCAGATGTAGTTTTCGACTTTCATCGGCGGTACCAAATAGGCCAATGACGTCACAAATCAAAGCATAGCAGAAAGCACTAGCATTAGGCGGTAGACCCCCGTTATTCAATACAAATGTACTCGTATGATCTTACAGTTGGGTTGTCACTTTCAATAGGTCTAATATTTATAAAATATTGTATTACCAAATTTAAGTGGGAATTAGATTGAATGAATTAATAACAGTAGGCTTTCCACAACACGTTTCTTTCTAGATGATGTATTGCAGCTTGGTAAGTGAAGGTGGGGCGAACAGTGAGAGGGGCTTATAATTCCATTTGTTGAACGCCTGCGGCTGCCAGATGGAACTTTAAATGAAGAGTTTTCATGTTTTGTTTACAGAGTTTTATAATATAAATCTGCATGTATAGTTTTGAAATGGAACTGTGCTGGACATTTTTTAATGATAATAATAAGCGTAAGACACAGAATGCTGTCATCCTCAACACGGCACACATCGTCAGGAGGTACCTCAATCTGCAGCCTTAACCACCGATACCTTGGACGCTGCTGGCGGCGATTTAAATTTACTCTTTACTGCACTTAATTTAGAAATAAACAAATTTTGGTTTTTGTAACGTTTTAATGTTGTTTTTTTATATTTTGATGTTATGAAAACTTAAGGTTAAGAAAAGAATAAATGAGTCAATAATTGTAGTAGCATAAGCCGTAAGCTTATCCTTGCACTTTACCACCGTCTAACTTCAAAGCAATAGCATAGGCAAAAAAAAATATGGGAAAAAGTGTGGTTTAAGATGGAGCGCGTATATATGAAAGAAAGTGATTCACTCTTGATTTGAATTTGGATTCAAGATTGGATCCATAGAGAAAGGACTCATCATAGACTTTTCAATCACGGGATAACTATGAAAACCGGATACGCGACTGAAACCGCGAGGCTTTGCTAGTATCTAATGAAATAATACATATAACGTGCAATATAAAGAGACTTTATTAGTCCATCCGCATACTTTTTGCAGATTTCACTAAAATACAGAACATTTCACTGTACCGAGTATACGATTCAACGATACTATTAACTACAATATAGTTTATAGCATCATAATTATAGAACTGACTATAACAACAACTATGTATGTGTTTGTCTGTATCATTAGAGACTACGTTGTTCTAATTCAAACATCGAAATAAACCCGGCGTTCTCGAGCGGAATTCGGCAATTTCTTGCATCCACGGTTCGAGTCACATTTCGTTACTGTTATATTTATTCCCTGTTGACACGCTAATAGCAGCTGTTATTTGAATACACGGGGTTACACACACTACATATATTCAGCTAAATGGTGGCAAAACGGAGTTTGGCAGGACACATATTATTGTTAGGCGCTATGACGAAAGGTGGACCAAAATTGTGACGGAATGGTGGCCAACATGCGGTAAACGGTGCGTCTGAAAACCACCAGCAAGATGGGTCGACGATATTGTAGTTAGCGCGGGTGAAAACTGAACTCGCTTAGCATAAGACATGTATACAACTAAATAGCTTTCACTTTGGACAAATACGCAAAGCAGTGGTGCGATGGTGGTCCGTTTTCTCATTTGAGTATTTTCTAAAGATGTGCACATTTGTCATCACTGCTGGTTTCAACGGTAAATGTAAACTTCGTGGAGAAACCGACAGGCTAGGCAAGTAATTAAATATCAACAATCCAAGTTATTTGCCGAGTTGTTTTCGTCTCGTTGATAGATAATTGTCGGTAGTTGTTTTCCTTAAAGTCCCCTTTTTCTGAGTAACCCAGCATTCTATTGTAATTGTAACGTCAAGAAATCGTGAGGATAATATTACTGGCGTATGTGCGAGAACATGCGTACAGTTTTACGATTCTATTATATGTTTTATGAAGGTAAATATTAGAAGATGTGTGAACTTTGAAATGAGCATATTAAAAAGTGATGCAAACATTTGTTCAACGCATAGCTGGAAAATGTTAGTGTAAATGTTGGAAAATAAGTGTGAAACCATCTTTATGTTCATGTAATAAGGTTCGATTTCCAATGATGTTTTTAGTTTATTTTTTGTCATCTTGCATATTCGTGTTGTTACGTATGAATTTTGTAAAGTTGACGTTAGTATGAGTAAATACTGGAGTATTAATAGACTGTGTACTACTTGCGTATCCCGAATTGACGAAATTGTTGGAACTTTGTATTGTAATAGTTAATACCTACATTACATCTAACATCATTAGATTATGTTGTAGGTAATAAATACGTTTAGGAACGAATTGGTTTGTATTATATAAATATACAAAAACGACTTGACTGTATACTTCCACAAAATTCGTGTTGATACTTTCTAACTTCATTTTCATGGGTGTTTCTATGTATAACAAGTATGTATTCAAACTATACTTATTATATCAGCTATCTGGCCGCCATAGTACAAGCTTTGCTAAGTTTGGGGTCAGATGGTGTTGTGTGTAAATTATCCACCAATAATTATTTATTTTTTAATACATTTAATATATAAAACTTCTTGGGCAATCAAATAAAAAAAACAAATGCCTAAGCTTCTTCAAATTATGTGTTATAAATATTTTTGTGAAGTTACTACAATATATTAAAGGCGTTTACATAATATACATAAAATCTCCTTACTTTTATTTCTAAAAAAAAACAAATGATGTGTAAATTTTAAGGTTGCTGATAATGTCGAATGAAATGTGGAGGTCTAAAAGCATGCGCTGGGAGTTTTCGAAACCTGAGATAACGGTGCTATAATTATTTTAAGCCCTCTCTCTGGTTTACATTTTTGTTCATACCGTTAAATAGATTTTTTCATAAATATGACTACGTAATTAATTATATTTTATGAAAGATTATTCCTGTTAACTAAATTACAATTCGATTTCGAAAAAAAACGAACAAATTACTTAGATTAGTTTCCACTTCAACAAGATACCATGTAAATGAGTAAATGTCCTTAAAATACCAATTATTATTATAGAGAGTATAAAATAGTTTGCAAGAGCAAGTAGCGTCGGCATTACGTGAATGATGTGTCATCAACGCACGCTCCCCCAATTTCACGAGCAATATCACTGAATAAGGCAGCCGTAGCCAAGGTATTTAGATGGCGGGTCACGTATTCCAGATATGCACTTTATTGAATTCTATCGAATATTTTTTATATAAACGAGTGACAAGTCGAACTGAATAAATCGTGTCGTTATTCAAAATGATTTTTTTTTGTTTTAATATCTATTATTTAACTTTACTTTTATTAATATTTCTATTACTTATTGAAATTAAAGTTTTTTGTTAATTATTATTTTTTATTCGTTAATTGAATGATTCATAAATGAAAGTAACCATCATATTTTGATTTAATTATTACATTTATTACGTCACAGTATATTATGACATCACATTAGTTTGTGCGTGACTGTCATCTCGTGTCGATGCGGTAAACATAAACTTTGAAGTTTATAATTTTATTAGAAAAAGTTTACTTAGATACTATTCTTACAAATAAGCCATTGAAAAATGATCGCAACAAATTTTTATACAATGAGTATGACGGTTCCATTTAAAATCGTTAATTGAGTAGATACTGATTTCAACAGTCAAATTGCGGGCCAGTCACTGGCAGCCTCTGAAATAACGGCTGAAGAGACCCTTGACATGAATATCTATAGTAAGTATGTGTATGTTGGTTATAAAATAGGTATTACTTATTCATAATATAGTGTGAAGGGTCGGGTATGAAATCGTTGAGCGTAAATAACTATTTGTTGGCGGAACTCATATTTTGATAGGCGGAAACGCCTCGGAAAATGCATGGTATTTTTTGTAGTAAATAAAAATGTTTTTCAAACCCATATTTTATTATTCTGCTAAAATTATGTAAAACTCTCAATGGTCATTGCACAGTAACGTCGGAACGGTTGAGCGAATCGGTACGAATAATATAGTATTTTTCTTACACCTTCAAAACCGATACTG
Source organism: Ectropis grisescens (assembly GCA_017562165.1). Taxonomy (NCBI): domain Eukaryota; kingdom Metazoa; phylum Arthropoda; class Insecta; order Lepidoptera; family Geometridae; genus Ectropis; species Ectropis grisescens. The sequence continues at coordinate 11,987 of JADLOZ010000097.1, forward strand.
TTTTTGAGGGAATAGTCACAAACTAAAATTTACACGGATGTTATCAATCCCAGGCAACAACTAATTACACTGCAAAAGAGTACCAATTTAACTTACGATCCTTACAACAAACTGACAACTTGAAAAAAGCTCCAAAATTCCAAAAATACTTTTTTAAACGATAATAATGGGTTAAATCATTTCTCCGATAAATAATTTAACAGGTGAGATGCTGGTGTGAATTAGACGAGTGTGTGTAGCTCTTTTTTCTATCGAACTGTTCGTAGCTCGAGAAAACGAATTCGTTTCACCGTTGACTTTCCAAATACTCGAACCAAGAGGTTTGACCTTAACTCCACTTTCGCAATAAAAACGTCTTGCCTGTGGAATGCGTTGCCTGAGTGGGTTTATGGCGATGAATACAACATTTATGTATGTCTAGTAGTATATTTATGTATGTATTTAGTTAAAATTGATGTCGAGAATATGATTCTTCTCGGTGAGTAAGTAGTAAGGTGAGGAAGACATGATTTCTTAAAGCCAAGAGCAACCATTATTAATAAAAAAAATTGTACAAGTGCCGCGCTACATGCGTTATTTGACTTGTCCGCTATTTCCAATCCTAAGATTGCTTATAAAAGATTGCTTTTACCGACCACACCGCCAACTTTTTACCCAAAATTTTAAAGACCTTCGTTAATTCTATTTGTAATTTTAATTAGATTTTGAAAAAGAAAATGATTCTTATTTTGGTGTGTCAATAAAGTTAATCTATTCATTTAAATAACGGTAACACATAAAATAACATCAACCCACATCAGACCGAAGAGCGGAAACACGAAAGCGGTAAACAAAGTTGCGCATAACATAATAAAACTTTTAATTAGTTCTTAACGCAATTTTTACAATCACAACACGCCACAATCGATATTTCGCCGATTCCGCTCGGCAGCTGGGCGCGGGATTACCGCATTAAAACTTTACACCCCCGGCCTTCCGATGCCTGTTGAATATTTACGCTTTTACAGCCTCTTAATGGACAAGCAATTTATAATAATTACCCACGGTGGGCAGTGAAACTATTTTGTGATTTCCAATGAACATTTTCTTGAAATTATTTTTTTGTAATGAGTTTAACTAATCAGAACTTTGACTTTGACTTTGTTTACCTTCTTGCGGGCTTTATAAATCCAATGTGTAGTATCTGATCTGATCAGTAGTGTAGTGATCCTATTGGACCTACGTGTCCAACAAGACTGACATAGCAAATATGCTGTGTCAGTGGAAGTTACATAATAGCAACGAGTAATTACATAACAGGATCCCTACTTTTTATTGGGGAGGTTTTCCATAACTATAGCACCTGCAGTACCTGTAGGATGTGGAAAAGTTTACCATTGAAATCTTGTCTTATCTTTTCCTCTGAATTAACATTTAGATTGTTTAAACGAAAGTTGTTCAGATTTCTAGAGGTACCTGGAAAGCAACTCACTGCAACTGCCCTTGGTTTTGACTGTATATGTTTATATTATAAACTGTTTAATGCAATACTGTTTTCTGTGCCTGTTGGCTTTAGCTGTTAAAATAGTAAGCAACTGTTTTAAAATAAATAAATGTCCATAGGCTGCAGTAGCCAATTACCATAAAGTTTTGTAGTGGTAGTACTTTTTACAGTCCTGAGACTCTTCGCAAATCCTCGGGAAATACCACACCTTTTACAGTTATTTTACCGCCTAGCAGTAATGTGTAAACATCATTGTGTTCCGATGTGAATGACAATGTTTCCAGAGAAATTACAAGGGTTAGAGATAAAACGTCCTAGACCTCTGGGTGACGAGCGCAGTGCAGTACTAGGTAATTATGACACTTTGATGCTATGAGCAGACATGTTGTAGCCGTCAGACCATCAGGTACATGTCCTGCTCGTCTCGTCACTCCTAACTGTAAATAAATAATAACTATCAAGTAAAACTCTAATCTTAATCAATAAATATCAAATGCTTGCACCAATAAAGTAGGCACTCGTAGTTATTATCTATTCCTGAAATTTACGGGCTACCGGGATCTGTAACTTTGTCTGTTTCGAAATGGATACATTTTTTTAAACCGAAAAAGTTACAATGCAAAGACATATATCATCTTTTGCCTTTATTGTTAGTTTTACGAGTATATAATTAATTAATTGATTATACTCGTATAAAAATAATTGAAGAGCGAGAATAATACGTAAATCCAAACTAGTGCGAAAAGTATCAGCTGTTATTCATAATTACTATAAAATAATATACCTGTACAAGTACCTGGTTGACCGAGCTTTGCTCGATTTTTTTTAATGATATTTAGGCAGGTACGAATTACGTAGTGATGACTTACTTAGACCTACTTAGATACGAATTAAATGCGTTTATAAAAGGCTCTAAGTATAAGATTTTCTCAGAAAAAAAAGAACAAAAAGAAAAGTCCCAAATGTAACCATCAGGATTCGAACCGGGCGGGGCCTGTTGACTCCGAGGGCGAGCATATTCAGTCTGAGCCATTTAGACTTAAAGAACAGTGGCGAAATGAGTTATCGTATTCTAATGACATTGTAGGAGTTTTTCATTTTACTAAAAACGCGCATAAAATGATGTTTTTAAAATAAAACCTAGCTAGATCGATTTATCGTCCCCGAAACCACCTGTATACATAATTTCATGAAAATCGTTCGAGCCATTTCCCGAGATTCAGATTCTATATATTAATATACCTACAAGAATTGGTCGTTTAAAGGTATATTGCTCGTTTAAAGGCATGAGATAAGATACGATTTTAAGTTAAATTTGAATGTCTAGGTGTCTTTGGATTTACTTACGTATGTTCACAGTAGGTTGTTCACATTGACTCATTGGTATCAAGTATGTAGTAATAACACAGATTTTCTGGAATTGTGTGTAGGTAGGTTGTGTGAGCACATTCGATATTGTAGTGTAAGTGTGAGTAAGCGCATTCAATAGCGCCTTGGAGGTTACTGAACTGAGAGTTAGTAGAGAGTCAGAAGCCGATGTTTTTTAACCTTTATAGGTTGACACTTGACCGCCATCTCGCTTGATGTTACGCGACGACGCCGTCTACGATAGAGCGTGCTTACCTAGCAGGAACCGACTCACTCTCGATTTGACACCAAGATTGTAACCATCGGAAAAAACACCCAAGCAACCCACTCCTAAGCTCAGAAGAAAACTCACAAAAGTGGAGTCAAGCCTCTTCGTTCGAGTCTTTGGAATGTCAGCCATGAAACGATGTCGCTTATTTGACCTACGAAGCAGCGAGCAGTCCGAAAGCGAAATAATCACACTAAAGTTACAAAAGCAAAAGTTTGTAAGTTTGTGTGTGTTTGTTCCTAAGTATGTCTGTGACGGCTGAACGGAAGCCAAAGAAATTAAATACTTGGTAAATCTTCCACCTGGATTGACACATAAAATCGCGAAAACTATTTTCGAGGGGATACGCCGCCGAGTGCAGCTAGTGTTTACTTATTTAAATTGAAGAAAAAAAGTTGCTTGAAACTTAATCAACTAGTTCTTAAGGTGCCTACATTAAATAGCTTATTTTAGTTGCTATTTTGGGACGCTAGACTGTTTGAAAATGTTAACAGTTTTATTAACTTGAAATAGGAGTACTTTGCAAAGTTCGTAGTGATTTCCCCACGGCACGCTACACATGTAGGCTGTAGCGGTAAGACGTTTGTCTCAAATGTCTGTAACTTGTCTGTAATTTTCAAAATAACGCAGTAAAATGAATATTGTGATAACATTGTAATTGCTTTAAATTCATCGTCATTGTGACAATGAGACATTTCGAGTATACAATAAATTATCGTTTGGACTTAATTGTTGTTCTAAGTCATTCATTAGAAGGTTCCCTTATAAAGTATTCAAGGGACGAATCCAATTGTGTCCCAGTTAGTGGTCGCGTGTAGCCGGGACAGAAGAAAAAGTAATTATTTACCTGGGATTTATCGGTAATGTGGCTTTTTGGGTATTTTTCAGGATTTCGAGCAGTTGTTTTATTGCTTTGTTCAACTTAGGCTGATTTGTTGGATGTTCAAAATATTACTGAAATTACTCGTATAAAATTATTAAAATGTTATTAATACATATTAGGTAAGTACAGTAGTTTTAAATATTTTATGAGGCTGTTACAGGTGACCAACGTAATTAAGTATATAAAATTCTAGGGCTTCTATGTAGTCATTTGGTCGTAGAATTGGATGGGCTCTTTCTTTATCTTATAGGATCATGAAAAGTAGGTAGCTTGTACGAGAGTAATAATAATTTCCATGACAAAAAAAACTGATTAGAAATTTTGGATATTTATGGTTAATTGTTTTCGTTTTTATTTGTAACTATTGCGACCTGCGGCCGCGGCTTACCCGTTTTTCACAATAATGTTTTTTTTGGCAAAAATTATAAAGGGCAACGTTTTACGGAACTCTAAAACGTAAAAACGAGACTCTTATGGATTCGTCATGTCTGTCTGTCTGTCCATATGTCACAGCTACTTTTTCCGAAACTATAAGAACTACACTGTTAAGTAGATGTGTTCTGTAAGCCGCATTATGATTTTTACACAAAAATATTAAAAAAACTTTTGGGGGTGTTGTTTATTTTTCATTAAAACGTATCCTGTGTCTTTTTTTAAGCTCTAGACTACCTCAATACAATTTAATCGGTTCAATAGTTTAGTTGTAAAATCGTAACAGACAGACAGATACTTTCACATTTAATTTGTAAATATTAGAAGGAATTGGTTGATTTTGATTTGTAGATCATGGGTATTTGTTTGTCCTAGATTTAATTAAATCGGTACTAAAACCTAGAAATCACCGGCTCTGTTTCAGCTTCATAGCATACTAATTTAGCTGGAACCAATTTTGAAATAGATCAAAATAACAGTGGAAACAGCAGGTTCGTAGTCAAAGCTAGCCCAATTAGAACCAATCACGCGAGTTAGCTAAATACGGCCTGCGTGAAACTCAAACAACGTAACTATGTTGAACAAACAATGCCCGCTGAAACGATGAATAGAATAGGAGAAAACATCAATATGAAACGAATACGTATCGAATACTCGAAAATCATATTAATAAGCTGCTATATGAAATTTAGATGGACAACTGCAAAAAAAATGTGTATTAGTATAAGAATATTACGTATAAGAAAATAACGAGTATACCGTCACTGTTATCACCCTAATTCCTATAAATATTATAAAGGCGATTTTCCTATCAATTACGAGTAAGTCACGAGGCCAGTCAATTTATACGAGTACGAGTATTCACAGACGAAGGGTCGAGAATGCTTGATGGCGGCTTCTCCAAACACCAACTTCCCCAGACTTTTGCCATCCCAGAGACAGTGAGATCGACTAATCTGCGATTTAGCACATAACTCTCTTCTCAAAGTATTTAAGCAATTTTTATTGCATAATAACAGCTGCAATGAACAAGCGGAAAGCTTATCGCTGGGATTTATTTGCTACCAGCTAGCCAGCTCACCCGCCGTGTCGGACAAATATGGTTTATAAGTTGTCAATATATTACAGTTCTAAACGATTTTTTGCTACATATGTTTGGAAAAGGGTTTTCAATGGTTACAAGGTTTGCTATCTTTTAATACTGGCAGTTTATTAGATCCAACTGCTTGTCCTCTAACTAATGCTTAGAGGATAGAGAGATTGAATGACATCAATCATTCATCAACCATCGCCAACAGCCCACAGCCTCTAAGCATTTACCTGCACTTTTCTGCTCGGTGCTATGCAGCATATTGCTACAGTTCACAATTATTTTTATACAAAACTTTTTATTTTCTATTTTACGAAAAACTAATAGGTACACAATTGTATACAATTTAATTTGCTACATATATACATTGCTACATATGTCTCACAAAATTTTCTGTAGGGTTGCTGGTTTTCGAGATATAGCGCGAAAACCCTTTGTACTTTTTTTTATAAGATGGAAGCTGGAGGACTAAAGTGGTGGCCCCATAAACTTTTACTTTTGTACTAACCACCTTACATATTAATATAATAAAATTACGTAATAGGAAAAACGCACTCTCATTTCTAGAAATGTAGCTAACATTTGAATGGACTAAATGTCGAGCTCATTTAAGGTTGTCTATAAAAAACTATAAAAATGTGTAATTTTAAAACTATGTTGTTCCTCACATCTCGTACGCTGTCAAAAGTATATAAACTTTAAAACATATAATAACAATGCACTACGTTTTAGTAGCAACTACGAGTACGTTGTATCGCGACATTATACTCGTATACGTAAACTTTTTGATTATGACACTAAACTATTTAGCTATATCTGAAAAAAAATACGCGTCTCGAAAGGCCATTTCACTGTTGTTTCACAAAATATTTGATCTTAATAAATATTTACAACAGCAAAGCGGGGACGTGACGCTAGTATATAATACTGCACCTCGTGTTGTAACCATTGACTCAACAACCACCAATTTGAAAGGGATAAAAAGGTAGTGTATGTTTCACTCCAACCCATGTGCTTACCACGTTTAATTTCGTTCAAATTCATTCAGCCGTTACGGAGATAAGTGGTGACAAACATACACAAACACAATAATAATTACAACCCCAGAAACTTTTGCGTTTATAGTTAGTGAGATTGTTCCAGTTGAAAGAAGCAGGACATGTTCCTAGTCTATTCAAATAACTCAATAAAGTATTAACGGGCCATAAAAGTACATCGACAAGCATGTAATTAAGTTAAATACCCGTACAAAAGTAGACTCCCTATTTTCCGGGTAAGTGCTTTCAAATGAATGGAAACCCATCCGTGGACCAGATAAACGCAGTTCACTTCATTAATGTAATGAAATTTCCTAAAATTGCTCTGAAATTAACTGCCTGTTAGAAGTTCCTAATACGAGGCTTTTACAAAGAAATCGGAGCTTTGGTGGCTTCGGATGAGATAGCATGGAAAAGTGTGGAATCCTTTTTAGTCTTTTCTACGTTTAATATATATTTATTTACTTATCCTGCTAAAATCAGTAAAACTGATAATAAATACTACAGGATAAAAAGCGATGTAGACGCAAAACTCGACGGTGTGTTAATTTATTAAGTTTGATGTTTATGCGTGAGTGTCTCTGCGTGTGTGTGTCTGTTAGGGGCGTCGTAGCTCCAAAATCGATGATTTAGATTTTGTTTTGTGTTTGACAGGTGAATTAGGCACGAGTGAATCTTAGCATAATCAGTTTAGCTGTTTCAGAGTAATTACCTCTTTTGTTAGCTGGGGTAGGAATTTCACACGCATAATGGGTATTTGATTTACGTGTAATATACGTGTGACCAAAAATTTTAAGCAATTGCAAAGGGGTTTAAAATGTTTAATTACATGTGTTCATGTATACTTGTATATATTATTTTAACCATCAATCCGATGCTGAAGTCAAGAACTAATATTAATCACAATTCACATAATTCATGTGTAAGTACGAAAATAACTTCGTACAATAATGATTGTTTTGGCCATTATTGGGGAAATTAGAATTTCCTACCCTCTAATATCAATCGTCCTCCCCTCATTCAAAAATACTAAGATAAAAGGTGACGCCATCCAGTGACGCTGGCCATTCTACTCAGATCAGTAACAGAATTAACAAGAATCTAGTGTAAAGTGTCATCGTATCACTGCCGGCCGGCAGGTATAGGAGCTCCATAAGCACGTAAGTCCCTCCCTTCACTTTTGGTTGCCTAATTTTATGAGTACTTCTTGAATTTTATTGAAACAGCGCATGCAATGATCGCACTTCACATAGAAGTTCAATCGATCATGCACAAAGTACATTTTAAAATGATGATTTTAAGGTACGTTTTAAAATAATGATTTTTATGCTCTCCAAAGTTTTACTAAATTAGGTCCACGGTTTTGTTTGCTAGATTGATGGATGAACACACTTTGTGTCCATTCAATTGTGTAATAGTAGCCATGCTTTCTGGTCTATAAATTTGTTACACTGTGACTTGTATTTATTTTCCTAAGAAGCAAGAGAGTCCATCTCCACGTTTAGTAGCTCAAGTCGGCAGTGGCTCAGCGACCGCCATTCAAGCCATCTCCAGAGAAATCAGGCGAAGTTCGACTCACTCGCCCACTGAATACATAGCACAAAGGTAAATATGTGGTAATTTGCCGGAATACTTCTGGTTTACGCAGCTTCTGAATAGATACTCTAAGAAAGTGATTCGTGGAAGAAAATATTTTTAAGAAGCTAATTCCTAAGAAGCTGCGAAAATTGACTAGTCGACAAATTACCAAGAAAAGATGCGTAAGCACTTATATGTGGTAAATATTGGTAATGGTCACTGGTTACAATGAAATTTTGTAGTGGTAGGACTCCTTGCAGAGTCCGCCTGGGGAAGTACCACACCTTTGCCAGTTATTATATGGCCAAGCAGTAATGGGCAAACATTACTATGTTCCGGTTTGAAGGGAAATGTTTCCAGAGAAATCACAGGGCTTAGAGATCGTAGGTCTCTGGGTGACGAGCGCAGTACAGTGCTAGGTAATGATTTGGGCTCTTCATGTGCCTATAACTGCATGTCACTGTGGTGTTATGTGGCAGGTATGTTGCTTACCATCAGGCACATGTCCTGCTCGTCTCGTCACTCTTTATTAAAAACACAAAATATAATACGAGTACAAGATGATGAAAAAAATATGATCGAACTGCACAACTAAGTTTTTTTTTAGGTTTACACTTGACCGCCATCTTCCCTGATGTTAAGCGATGATGCGGTCTACGATCGAGCGTGCTTACCTAGAAGAAACCGATTCACTCTCGATTTGAAGACACCAAGTTTGTTTGATCATGTACAATCTTTTCCATGGCCAATCCATTCAATCCATGAAAGTTGTGTTTTCAAATAAACCGTAGCTCGCGCAAGTGATGCCGATAAGCAAATACTAGTTAAAAATGAAACTAAATGAAAAAACATAAGATAATCTTATTTCACGAAAATTGCTGAAATCCTACGCGAGTTGTCGTGGGCTGTGCCGAAATAAATTCAAAGATCATGGGTACTTAAGTAAATAGGTATTCATTATTATTTCAAGCGCCCTTAACGAAATTGGGAAAATAACATTTCAATTATTTAAATACCAAACCGATTTGTATCTTTTCTTAAAAAGGTTAACAGAAAAAATCTTAACCACGTTTGGTTTCAAGCTAGACCAATAACTAAAACCTTTGTCAAAATAACTTGGGCCATATTATTTTCACAGAATTTCAGCGAGTCTTTTGGTAGTTTTGAACCAGCAAAATAGAATCACATCGGAAAAAAAGAACAAAAGTAATTAATATATGTATAACATAACACCGTGGGTAGTTACGATGTCATCACCACACTTGATCACCATCTCGCTTGATACGATTGATAATGCTACGATTGAGTGTATCAAACCTAAAAATATACCAAAACCTGAAGCAAAGTTCTACTTTACGTCGCATTGTAGGTAGTAATGACAACGGTACCACCTCCTTATCTGTTGGAAAACTATTACTTCTAAAACTATTTCTTCTTTTTTTACACCGTGTGAAAACACCTAATAAAACCACTCCATGAGCATAAGTTGGCTACTTTACTTGCTCATTGTAGGAACTTAAGCCTTCTCCAACAGGAATGTCAAAGCTTCCACGCTAGTTAGATTTTGCGTTTGTTGCTGATGGACCTACGAGTAAATATATTTTATCTAAGAAGAAAAATCAATTTCTATACAATTTCTATAAGTACTGTCACTGATTTCACTGACTATTGACGTCATGCTTGAATGACTGTGCTGACTTCACAGACTGGAAAAGTCTTGTTCTCTTTGCATTCGCTCCGTGCTTGTTCTTCAAGGCTTGCTATCAATGCTATGCTATAACATTTTTTTAATTTAAACGTCGAAGTTTGGAATGATCAGAGTCGGTGTGCTTATTGCTTATACCGGAAATCTGTTTTCCGTTGGTTTAGCTCGGATCATAGACTCGGTCTGCGGCGGACGTGCTTTGAGCAGAAACTAATTGCAAGAGAGCCATACTACCTAGACCTAAAACAATGGAATCGATAAGTTCCGCCTCTGTGGATTATAATAGTTGGTCTTAAGAGTTCAAAAATTAAAAAGAAACCGAAAAAATGTGTTCATTCATATACATATTGTAAACTTAACTTCATCTGTAATAACATTTATTTGTGTGATGAAAACAGATATTTGTATCTGGATATTTTTGTACCATGAGCACCTACGTATTTACGCTTAAATAAGTATTATACAAGCCAATTGCGATCTTTGCAAAGTTAGTATTGTGTGTGGGCCAATGATTGGCTAAAGGAATTGGTGTTCAGGAGATAAAGCAACTTAGTAATAGAGTATAGTAACAAGCAGTGTTTTTTTAAAACGGGCAGAGCCCATATTTACAAAAACTAATTACAATGAGACACTACTCTAAACAATTACACTTAGCACATCTATAATATTCAAATATATTTTTTTTAATAAAGAGTGACGAGACGATCAGGACATGTGCCTGATGGTAAGCAACATGCCTGACACATAACAACACTGCATTCCCTAGCACTGCACTGCGCTCGTCACCCAGAGATCTAAGATCATATATCTCTAAGCCCTGTAATTTCTCTGGAAACATTGCCCTTCAAACCGGAACACAGTAATGTTTGTACATTACTGCTTGGCGGTAGAATAACTGGCAAAGGTGTGGTACTTCCCCAGGCGGACTCTGCCAGGAGTCCTACCACTGCTAAACCCATGAAGACACACCATGAAGGTCTAAAGATATAGTGTGTAATTTAAATCATCCATATCCAAGGTACGCAGATTCATATGCAGCCCAATGCTGTTGTGGTGTAATGGACATACACGTTATTTACCAACAATGTCTTTAGGTATAATGACACGTCTAAAATTTGTAAGTTTAAATACCAGCATTATTAGTGTTATAGTTCAAAGTTTTTTATTGATACTAAAACACAGATACAAGTCAACAATTTATAAAATAAATAATTAGAATTGTCTTATTTATTCAATAATTAAATGTCAAAGTAAGCAATAATATTAGATAGATAGATAACTCTTTATTGTGACACAAAACAGGAAACAAATACAGTAACACACAATTATGAACTAGCGCCACAGATGGCGGCCTTATTGCTGAGAGCAATTTCTTCCAGGCAACCAACTTAAAGGAAAATCGCCTAGAACAAGGTTAGGCGGGGTGATGAATAGAAAAAAATGAAATTGCAACAGTTTTTTCACAATAATAATAATAAAGTCCTTTGCCAGCTATTCTACCGCCAAGCAGTAATGTCCAAACATTACTGTGTTCCGGTTTGAAGGGCAATGTTTCCAGAGAAATTACAATCTTACAATCATTATAGAATCCAATCTTAGAGATATAATATCTTAGATCTCTGGGTGACGAGCGCATTGCAGTGCTAGGTAATGATTTGGACTATTCGTGTTCCAATAAATGCGTGTCACTGTGCTGTTATGTGGCAGGTATGTTGCTTACCATCAGGTACATATCCTGCTCGTCTCGTCAATCTTTACTTTAAAAAAAAAACGAAATTCCATTGTTATTCATTCAAATTTTAACAACTATGGTGTCTGTACTCTTCAAATCAAAGAAGGACACAATATACTAACTAGTTCATAATATTGTATACTGTGGGTATATGTTCGTTAAAATATACGTTCCAAAAATAAAGATAAACACAATTGACACAAGAACGTGTGTGCATGATTTATGAGTCCATTACGTCGGAAATTGTACGTGTACTGTGTCTCGGTGTCTAATGGCCTCTCACATCTCATTAGAGATCGTAATTTCAATGAAGTCTGTATTAAAAATTGATGTAGTCATGAAAATGTTAAGTTGGTTTTTTTAAACCCCTGACGCAAACAAGACGGGATGTTATAAGTTTTACGTGTCTCTGTGTGTGTGTGTGTCTGTGCGTCTGTAGCATCGTAGCTCTCGAAGGAATTAGCCAATTTTTTTTTGTTAGAAATGTAAAAGTTTTCTTAGCTATGTTAGATGAAAATCTACCCAAAATGGCCGATGCCGCAAAATGATTCAGATTTTTTTTACCTCTCTCAACATGGGATCTATTTAAAGTGCTGTACTAGTAAAATACTATTTACACACTACGACACAATTAAACCATTTTACGATTTTTGGTGCTTAATATCGGCTTCGTACGTCGATTCCAAGATGGTCGTTGCCACAAAATGTTAGGGCTTTTCTAATATTTAAATTTAATTATCTTTTCACTTAACTACTTCATAGATAATGAACACATCTTCCTGAGTAAAATTAGTGAATTTGTACTTGTTCTTGCTGTTTCAGAAGATTATCTTTATCAGTAAACCGTAGCAATTGTCACTTTTAGGATAACTTTAGATCCGTTGCCCGAGTCCCTGGATTAAAGCCAACGAAGATGTTTGCTGTAGTACTGAATAACTAGACGTAGCCTGCCCGTACCCCGGTCGCAATAATACGGAAACACAGGACTTGCTATGCTCGTCATTTGCAATTACAGGACTGGAATCTGTGTGTGTTTCCGCAACAGGTTACAGATATCCGTCGGCGAGCCTCGGGCGGTATCTTACGGAGCGATCGGAGTTGTTTACAGATCGTGGATTGAATCTAGATCTGTTTGATATCTGTCCTGATATAGTTCACAGCAAAGTGGTAAAGTTTCTGGTAAAACAGTTTTGAAAGTCCACATTATTTATGAACATTCCACGTTGTCATTCAACGTGGAAATTTATTTACATTTTTGCGTCTTTACGTTGTCATTATAGGGCCAGCATTTTGGGCTCAATTGCTTAGAGTACCGATCTTTAAGACTACTAGAATATCATGAACATATCCTACTAATCCCACTAATATTTTAAACTAGCTGAACCCGCTACTTCGTTCGCGTAAGCAGATATTACTGACTTATACATTAATTGGAAGT
>JADLOZ010000340.1:0-25000 GCA_017562165.1 Ectropis grisescens
GAGAGTAAGGTGTTTCATTTTTTTTTCGTGACTACGGATGAGAATAATTACGTGCCTACGCAAGCGTGCTAAAATACGCATTATAAGATTGGACTGGGCGTTGACTCCGCAGTTGCCAGAACTTAATATTATAATCATAAAAAAATGGCAGTAAGATTAAATAGTAAAATACAATGTTGTTGACATTAATTATTCTGTGACAATATTTTTATTATTATTAATAAATTAGCTACTGCACATACTCCGGGGACCTTTGTCATTTCGGTAATATTAATATTTTGACGCAGTTTTTGAACAAGTATACCAAATGCACCGGTAAGCTGATGAATGAATGAAATTTACACAATAGTTTCTCATCAGGCACAGACATTTATTAAATACCCGCCGCTTTCTCATGTTTTTGGGACAGTTACTACTGTTAGTCGAATTCGGTCGTAAGTCTCGACAATACACTCACTGTATTATATTGTATTATATATGTGATATAAAAAAGTGATTAAATCAACAAAAGCAAGGAATCTGAAGAAGTGTCGCGGCTGGTTTCACAGTTAGTAGGCTGTGGCGTTAGCGGAGCGCACTCGAACGTCCCGCTGGTAATCGAGATGTGTTTCAGGGCAGAAAAATCGCTAGAATCACATTCCTTTTGCTATCAGGGTCGTAAATATTGAGCACAATCGAATTACATACCTACTTACCTTTTAATGACGTTGTTTCGTAGAATAATACGTAAAATAAACCATTTTCAGAATAAAACATAGTTCGAAACCACGAACAGTCCTATAAATGTTCCCACAGTTGAGACTCGGTACCTTCTCTCACAGGGAGAGAGTCAAGTCCACAATATACCACGCTGGTCGAGTGAGAGTTGCCGGATGATGCAGGACCTCAAAATATTCTAGGAACAAGTCGGTTTCCTCACGATAGTTTCCTTCACCGTGATAATGGTGGCCAATGGTGATATTAATCTCTCAACTGCAGTTTGTCATCATCACTGGTTTTAACTTGACACTGATACTTGTCTTTTTACGGTGCCATTTATATAACTAGTTGTACATTAAGTTCAATTTTTTATTATCAAAAACTCTTTGATTATTTAAATATTTTTAATTAATGCATTTGTTTTTAAATGTAATTTATTCTTGTTCCAGATGACAGCAGCAGAGAAGAAGTTACGTCAGAGCAACAGGTTAGTTCTTCGAAGAATTCTGCGAAACACCCATGAATTATACATATTCAAATGAGCTTACTTACTAATTACTTGGTAGAAAGGTGTCATAAAGCTTAAATTTGCATTAATTGGTGTTAATTTGATATTTTGGGCTGGCCACACCGTCAGTCGCACCAATTAGTGACGCAAGCGGCTCCATTAGCGAGATATCGGATTTACAAGTTCATTAGAAAGATACGCCTATAATTGTTTAATGTTTGACATTGACCTAAGTAGGCAAAGTAAGTACATTGGTGAAACGCGACATTAAAGTTTACGCAAACTATGATGATTAAATAAGAAAATTTCACACCCTTGTATTTGTCCAGGATGTAAAGTCTTATTTATGTAAACAACTTCTATGGTAAAATCATTGAAAAAATTAATTCGATTAAATGCTCTATTTTTGGGTAAGAAACGAATAAACGTAATAAATAAGTATGTAATAATATACACATGTCTTATTTGTGAGTGGTAATTGAAAAGGAGAGTAGGAGTAGGATGTTTCCACAACACGTTTCTAATACATTCTTGAAAAACATTTTTTACCGAAATAGTTAATGTAAATAAACAGCTCTAATGTTGCAAGTTGCACATACGTTGCAATACGTCACCTGTATTGCATAGTTACTGGTATACTGCTATTATGCTATGGATTTTTAAAAAATAAAGAGTGACGAGACGAGCATGACTTGCGCCTGATGTTTTCCGCTCTGCCGCTGTTTCTACGCTACATTAGCGTGTCAGTGACGCGAACCTGTAAGATGCGATAAAATAAGATCTTAGATAGAGAATAAGTAAATAGATCAGGGTTTCCGCACGGTTCCTTTGTACCAATCGTAAACAGATGACGTGCATACTTGCTGTGGCAACAGAGTGATGTGCCGCCACAAAAGCCACAAAGTAAGTCTTCCACAAGAGCGACAAGGCATGAGCGATCAGACCCGTGCTTTCGGTGTAAAGCGCTTGTTCCAACTCTATACGTAGTATATGTAAACTCTTTGGATAAGATCCTGTACCAAAAAGTGCTGTTATCACTTCAAAAACACTATTGTTTTATGGTCCCTTTTAATTTAGATTGTACACCACGTAGCCCTGAACGTCGAGGTCTCATGTCCCTCTTCGAGAAGATAGTGATCCAGATTTACGATGGGACCACACAGCGGCCGTGCCGCGTCCGATCGACATGCAGTCCAGCTCACTGTATTTTATGGGACATAATGCTTCGGCTTCCGTGTTTTGACTTCTGAATGCTCTTATGCTTATTCGTTTGAATGTAGTTTGTATTGGATTATTTATGGTATGAAACCATGGCTATACAACATGCCTTTTATATCATGGGCAGTTAGTTTGCGTGTTACTTTGTAGCTTGTTACTCTGTACATAATAATATATTATGTGTATAATAATTGTAATAGTAACAAATTAAATTTATAGTTGTAATTTAATTTTATTGCGTAGAGAATTAAATACACAAATACTGATAGGCATTTCTCAAGCAACACTATCTGGGCCCAAAGTAGCTCAACTAGAAACCTAGCTAATTTACTAATCACTAGCAGTACTATGCGGTTCTACCCACCTAATTCGCGTTCCTGTAATTCTCCCGCTACAAAAGCTATTCCAGTAATAAGCCTTTGTGCCATTCCAGAAATCATACTATGTTCCAAATCTAACCGGGTCAGTTCAGCCTTCTCCGACGTGATTGAGTAAAAATCTAAGCATTCACGTTTGTGATATTGGTAACATGTACATAGTTGTAAATGTATAGGTTATAGGAACTTATGATATTGACAGAATAAATGTATAGTTATAAAACTGATAAAAAATGAATGTCTATTCCGTCTCTCTAGAAATATTTGTCCTGGGTGGGAATCGAATTCACAGCCTGGGTCTATGGGCTGATTTACTAACAACTGAGCCATAAGACTACACACAAAATATACAGAAACGTCTTGTGTATAGTTAAAGATTACGAGAGCTCTTGAATCGCAACAAAGGTAAACAGTATGTCGCAAGAAATGACAAGCAGAAACAATGAGTGAGCTACGGTAAAATCCCAATGCTCCATAACCTCTCGAGAGTTATGTCAGTAGCGGTTCTAACCGATATTATATGGGCTACCTTCGGATATCGGAGGCTCGGAGCCAACGGTACCGCGACTTACGGCTGGGTACGGGTGACTACTGCCAATCAAGATGACAGACGGCCCACTATGCTAACTCGCATCTGTGCGCAGTTTGACTTCGCTTCGTGTGGTATCGTCACAGTTTACGAACGCTGAAGGAAATTGTAGTAAGGAAATTACGCTTCTAAATAACATTGGCACAGAAAACTGATGTAACTTGTAAATAAACACTCATTATACAAAGAAACACCCATACTCCATATTAAATATATTTCTGCCCATACTGCATATATTTCTATTCATCACACAAATATTTGCACTGAGTGGGAATCGAACCCACGATTCATGAACAGTATTTTTTTTATTTTTTTTTTAAACTTTTATAGTTTTACACTTGACCACCATCTCGCCTGATATTAAGCGACGATGAGGTCTACGATGGAGCGTGTTTACCTAGCAGAAACCGATTCACTCTCGATTTGAAGACACAAAGATTGTAACTATCGGGGAATACCCTCTCAGGCAACGTATTCCACAGCCTAGACGTTCTTATCACAAAAGTAGAGTCAAATCTCTTCGTTCGTGTCTTTGGAACATCAACCATGAAACGATGTAGGTTTTCATTTCATTTTAAGTGTTTATATCCGGGTGATTTATTTTCGATAATTGGACCGGTACAAAGTTGTACAGCTCAGAACTATAAAAAAATATTACCATCTTTGTCACATAGAATAAGGTGTAGCAATAAAATAATTTAATATAATGTTTGTAGAATTTGTCTTTGGCATTGGACAACTAAAAAATGAAATAAATTCATGACGACCATCATGTTCCTAATGGAAAAAACGTACAGTCGAATTTACAGCCCTCTTTTTGTCATAAGAGAATTGTTGATATACAACCGGTTTTTATTTACCTACTAAACAGTTGAAATATAGCAGCTGTCACAAATCGATCACAATGATCTACGTAGAATGGTGAGCCCCGCGTGTACTGGTCACCGCCCTGACAGGGAGAGCTCTTTATTACATCACAATGCTCAGATAACTTTCTGATGCAAAGGAGCAGCTAGTAAGTATAATGTTTAACTATATAACACACTCCTCGAAAACATGGTATTGTGATCTATAAATATATTACTAGCATTTATCTATCACAGAGACAAACTCTTTGAAACTTGGGATATATTTCAAAAAGTCTTTAAAAATTTCGTCTTCTTAGGGACAGAGGACGTGATCCCCTCGGCTCGGGCTCGCTCTATCTGGCCCAAAACATTTCTTTGGCCATACAGCGGGCAAATGCCGCCAGTCTGTTGGGCACTTTTGGTCGGTGATTTGATGAGTGCGTAGACTAAATTAGAGTAGACTAAAGACTCCAAACTTGTGTTTGTAGTATTTAGGTTTTTGACATTTAATTTTATTAATTGACATGTAAATTATAAATATTTTCAAAAAGTGTGTTATCATTAAAAATGATAGCGCACTTATGAAAAAGAAATTATGTAAATTTTTATAATGCTAAAAATAAGTGAGCGAATTTGAGGGTTTTGTTTTGAAGAGTTAAAAATATCGATCTCTTCTGTATAGAAAATGTATTTTGAAATGGTTTGCTCAAGGGATTTGAATGTAAGGTCAAAGTTTATCTACAAAAAACAGTGCCCATGATGCTTGCTGTAGGAATCCTTCTGAACTTACGTCAAATTACAAAACATGTTTTATGAGATCCCGTACTACGACCATACAAAAAACAAATCAAAGAATGACGAGCGAATTCGAAGCGTGTCTACAACTACAATGACCTTTCACTGACGTAACGTTATCAACAGTTATCAGCTTTCTATTAATAACAATCGCAACGTTTTATCGCTCTGCAATTAAAACGAAATAACATCGCGAACATATTGTTATTGCTTTATTCATAGCGCCATTAAGTAAGAAACCGAACGTGGGCACCGCGCGATCAAACGGCGGGGAGGTGTTCGGACGGGGAGTAAAAAGTCATATCCGATGCCGATCACAAAACGAGCAAAAAATCGGTTGGTCGGCTGGACGCTAATAGAAATAAACGTGTTCAAATGAAGAATTTCACATTGCTTTATATAACAGTGTTGAATCGCGACCAGTTCTCAAGGATGCGAGTGCGGGTTCAGTCACACTTGCGGTGAATGAAATACAATCCAGACTGATATGGAAGCGCATTCTTGGTGCAGTTCCCTTTTTTACGTAGCGGCGTGCTTTTGAGCCTGTGTTGGAGCAGGGTACGTGAAAGAAATCCAAAGAGCCTGGTATCACCGTTTTAAAGCGGTCTTTTTCGACCCTTCATGCTAATTTGCTAAATTTTTGTGCTGCTATTTGTCGAACCAAAAATCGTCCTCACAACCAAATTGTTTCAAATATTCCCCTCACGATCAAGATTAATCTTAAAGATAGGTGTTTTGATAATAACTGCTGCATTAATTTATTCAAACAGAAAAACAAAGTCTAAATCAACCTAAATATGTATACGAGATTGAATGGGCTTTAATAGGGCTTTTTCGGTTAGCTCATTGTTCGGTAGGCAGTTGAGTCCATCAACTGCCACAGGTCCAACTAAAACAAAAAAATACTGATACATCCCGACTAAATATCTGCCGAATCACATAACTTCTACTTCTAACTTTTTATCCATCTTCTTTTCCGATAATGGTGACTTCTAAACGATTTATGTCAAAGTCTTCAATCAACGTCGGTATGCGTGCTTCATTCAGCTCATCCAACGGCTGGTTGGTAAAAAGTGGAAGCAATCACCTGGCGTAATCGATGGTACTCTAGCGTCCAGTAATTGACTTAATTAATGAGCGCGATGGAAGCCGCCTGCCATCGCAAACAGCACGTTATACAGGTTTATGCACTACCTGTGGACAGAGTTGGAACCAGGAAATACCTTTTGGGGATGCTAGTATGAAAACTAACGTGGTTGTTGCATTTCCCAATTAATTAAACATTCATCGACATTTTTTCAAACGACACCTAGCTCCAAACTAGGCAATACTTGTACTGTGGAAGGCGGATAGCTGCTATAATATCTACTTATAATTTTTTTTAAACACATACTTATGATACATATAAACGCTCAGACACATCATACTTGTGACAGATATGTTTATGTTGGATACCAATCGAACCTACGATTCAATAAGTGGCTCAATTAACAGACCTATCATTTGTGATGCCGTTGGTGGAGCTCGATTTTAGTTTTCAAGAGAAGCTTTTAAGAGAGCCTGCTCCGCGACCGCGTCCTCTTTGGATCCATTGGATTGACCATAACACTAGTGAGTGAAATCGGTAAAACAAAAAGTTCACAAAAACCTTGCTTTTATTTAAGAATTTTTAATTTTTGTTACCAGTTTAGGGTTACACTGGTTTACGCCCTAGATTGGCCATAACGTCGCGTCGTTTTGCCAATTATAGACCGCAGGCACGTGACCAAAATTTATGGGTCATATGATACACCAAGAGATCTATGTAGGATGATAGAAGGGTATAAAATAGTAAGATTCAGCACTATGAAATTTGTAAGCTGTCCAAGTGAGTGCAAGTTGAAGATAGGGGGTTGCAACCCTCGCTCTTTCCTTCATGTCGTATGATTTTTGTACGGCATTACGGAATAATGGATCATATGACCCATACATTTTGTTCACCGGCCTGCAGTCTATTATATTGTCGTCTATTAGACATCATGCAGTCTACGACACAGCGACAGAGAAATTGATGCAGTCTCGATTTCATTGGATACTGGACAAATAAATTGAATTCGTCTAATCTTTTTTGTGTTCAACATGTTTTTTAAAACGTTTAATTATATTAATACTTACGTTTCACTCTTGGAAACGTGTAAAAATTACAAATTAAAGAAATAATATTAAAAGATTTTTTTTTCTCTGTAAGTCAGATTTTGTGTTATATTTAATTTTATGTCTCGTACAATTTGTTTTCTATCAAAGAAAAAAAAATAACTATCGCATAATATATATATATATATATAAAACATACAGCCGAATTGAGAACCACCTCTTTTAGAGCTCCTTTTTTAAAGTTAGTTAAAAACGCCGACTTCTATTATAAATAAATTTCATATTATGTCCGTGGCCCTAAAACAAATATCAGACCGACCCTGTCCATGTCCAATATACTTCAGTGTAAAGATGTTGGTTATGGTTATTGGATGTGAGTGAGTAAGTGAATTTACACTTGCACATTTCTCTGATGAATGTGAACCTTCGGTCGTTCCATTAGAAAACGATAAAATTGCAATTTGTTACAGCTTTCCAGTAAAGCATTAATGTATTATGTCCTGTAAAATTGATTTTGCCTTGTAGGTGGTCTGTATATTAGCGGGGGGAAAATGAGGAAGTTCATTTAAATATTATTAATATTACATCAGCAAGTATCAGTAAATTCTTAAGAGATATTATACTACTATACAGTAAACCAGACGCAAGATCCATGAATACACTAAAATTATTATTAATGTGGAAGTTCTGAATGGTCGTGTGTTCACTACTCAATGATGTTGAAATGACTGAACGTACTAATCTGTGGACTGAACGGATCGAGTTGAATTTTTAATTTAGGTGAGTAGGCATGCCCCAAAAAAAAACAGATTTTCAGAAACAGAGATTCGCCACATTAGACGCGTAAGAGTGCGAGCGAATACTAGAGGTAGATAGATTGTTACCAACCTTTTTTACTCGACGTATATCATATTAATTGTAAAATTGTGAAATATTTTGCCCAACTCTGTGTTTTCAGATAAATTCGACCTGCATATTTAACAAATTAGATGAAACATGATCATTGAAAATGAGCGTGCTCTTTTAACTATTACACTTGACCGCCATTTTGCCTGATGTAAAGTGACGATGCGGTCTACGACAGAACGTGCTTACCTAGAACAAATCAAAACACTTTCGATTTGCCACCAAAGTCGTTACCATCAGAAAAAACCACTCAGGCCACGCTAAATCCTACACGACATCGTTACTTAAGTTCAAGCAAGACGTGGGAAAACTCAAACATATTTTGTTTAAAAATACTCATAGATTTGCCTAAAAGGTTTTCAATTATCCAAATTAAAACGTTTTACATGTCTCCAAAGCCGGCCAGCTTGTTAATTAAGATGCAGTTAGTTTAAGTTATCGATTTATCGTCAGACTCTCGTGGGAAAACATTAAAACCTCCTCAAAACTGCATTTGAATGAGTACCGCTGCTTTGTAAATGGCTAAAAGCCATTTATGTGTGAAAATTATCGAACCATTAATTTATCTGTAGATTGGAAACCTGAATATATTATAGGCGAGATGGCGGTCAAGTGTAAACCCATAAAGTTAAAAAAAAAACAAAAGGAATATAGAGTGGCTAGGTAGCAAGACATGCATCTGAAGGTAAGTTAGACGGATGCCCATAACAACACACTGTCGCGTATTGCAATGTATTTGAACGTAAAGGGTCTATATAATTACCTAGTTCTGCACTGAACTGCAACATGCTCTTCACCCAGAGATATAAGATGATTTATCTATTAGCCCTGTAATTTCCCTAGAAACATTGCCCTTCTTACCGAAACAGAGTGATGTTTACACATTACTTGCGTAGCGGTAGGATAACGGGCAAATGTGTAGTACTTCTCCAGACGGACTCTGCAACTAGTCCTACCACTATAGCTAAGTAATGTATTAGTTTGCCATGTTTGTTTTTTTTCATGTGTGTTTTTACTGCTACAAATCAACTCGTACAACTTCGCTCAGTCAGTGTAGGAAGCACAGACAGTTTGACACGGGTTTTCTGTCACTGCCTTATTTCACTATGAGATTTGAAACGAGAGTGAGAGCTGGTTATGTCGGCATGAAATCGCGCATCTATGCGCATATTCGTAGTCCGTTTGCATAACACTGCCTGTTATAGTTTGTAAACAATCATCTGACATAATACACATAACAGGTATACGTGAGTATTATAACTGTACATCGCGCCTATCAACACAGAAACCCACAAAATTAATGATCCAAAAACGACCATTATTGAAATGCTAATAACGGCTTAGTTGGCTGAAAGCAGGTGCAAGCCCGTGCCATTCTAGATTTGAAAAACTTACTAGTAAATCCAGCGTTTCGTTATTTCAAAGCTTCTTTTGATAATGTAATTCATTAATGGGTCGTAAGAAAATGAGGCGCGGTGACCAAGTGACGAGAACGACTGATTTCACACATACACCGTGAGACCGTAATTTTACTCTTTCATCTCTTGAATCTCACCTGCACATTTTGAGTATTTCTCCAAGTGCAGAGGTACAAATTTGTGATCATTTATCGTAAGGAAACGGAGAAGTTCCAAGTACGAGTAATAGTATAAGACATACGCTTAAAAGATGCAAACCTTTGTACCTATTTATAGATTGTTTTGTATAGTGCTCCATTAATTTGTTGGTACCTACCACATATACACTACCACAACCACCGTGTTAAAGTAAGTGACCGTGTCTTATTAAGTCGTTACTAGTTTTTGGTAAAATCATCAAGTTCATGATAATTGTTTGTTTAACTTTGACATTGCCACTAATGCCATGATGAGGTAATGGCGTCGGTCACTTCCTCGTCGTAATGGCTTCCGGTTGAATGATGAGCTTCGTGGTGGTGGGTTAGTGCTCAGCGTGACTCATCGCGGATTGGAACTGAAGACGATTATTTGAGGATGGATCAGATGGAAATGCAGAGTAACACAGAGACAGTAGAGGTTCACACCCAGTATTTCCCAGTAAAGTTTTAATGGTTTGTATCGGTAATAGGCCCGACGTGAGTACCTTTTGTGTGGATACATAAGTAACTGACTCATGATCATAATCTACAACGCTGGTTAAGTGCGAGTTGGTAGATGACTCTTGTCCTCAAACGATATCTTTTTAGGAACGTGTCCGAAACCTAATGTTTTCTTTCACAGTTGAAGATTGATAGATGAACTCTTTATTGCACTTACATTACAAAGAAAAATAATAAAGAAAAAAAGCCTTAGAATAAATAGCAATTGGCGACCTTATCGCTAAGAGCGATTTTTACGTGAAAGTTGAAGCCTCTAGTAATAAAAAAACTTACACATCTGTACTTGGTAAAACTACTCAGAGGTGCAGGTGGGATTCAAATTTACGAGCATCGAGCCTACGATTGTGAAATAGGACTTTCTCGGCACTAGGCTATCACAGCTAAGAGTGGAGACAAAATTGGGTAAATTCTGTCACTAGTGCGATCAAAAAAGTATATGATGATGGTGCAGTAACCACAAAGTCTTATCATTTAAAGTAATGGAAAATACAAAATGCCTAGTAAAACTCAAATTAACTTTTAATTGGACAATACAGAAGTTGTCAGTTTTCCTCCCACGGCACGAATTGTTGGCCTAAATGATTTTTAAACAGCTTCTTTGCAGTTGCTCTCAAATGACCGTCGCATGTTCTATGTCGATGACGTTATTACGAAGCTTTGAATAAATACAGTTACGTTACTCTAAATAGGTAGAATTTTAACGCAACCAGCGTTAATGTTAGTAGAAAAAAAGACTGCTTTTTTCTTTTATTTTTAATGCTCCGATCTCGTCCAGTCACAATGATTTATATCAATATCACGAAGTAATACATTTCATTTTCACCTCAAAGTTAATATTATAAAATGTTCACTTGAAAATGATTAGCGCACCAAAGCCAGCAGCGGAGGCCGGAAAAGAAAAAACTAAAATTGTGACATCACAGACTACAAATAAAAAATTAAAATTGAAGACTGACAACTGTTTATTTCTATCTAATATATAAAATTCTCGTGTCACAGTTTTCGTTGCCATACTCCTCCGAAACGGCTTGACCGATTTTGATGAAAATTTTGTGCTTATCCGGTATCTGAGAATCGGCCAACATCTATTTTTCATCCCCTAAATGTTAGGGGTGGTCCACCCCTAAATTTTTATTTTTATTTTTTAAACCAAATTTTTAATTTCTATTTTTTTATGATACGACATACAAAAATACATACAATCCTCAATTTTCACCCTTCTACGACCAACCCTTATTTTATTAGGAAATTATTTATATGGCAAAACAACGTTTGCCGGGTCAGCTAGTGTCTTATATAAACAGTAAATACTTTATCAGAGACGTTAGAAAAAATATAAAATTTACAGAAGATAGAGATCCAGAGGCTGACCAGGTGGAAAACTGTAAGTGTAGGAATTTAAAATGTCCGGTAACGATGTCGTAGCTACGTGGAAAATTAAATGTAAATGACACACCACCATTTTGGATAGCTATGTATATAGTCATGAAGAGAGACAGATAACCTCAAAGTATCTTGAAGACAACACATGGTTGTGCTGTTATAGGTAGGCATGCTACTTACCATCAGGCACATGTTCTACTCACCTCATCACTTTATACGAGTACTATAAAAAACTAAGCTGTTGTGTAGAAATTATTTTAGAAATTGCACGCTTCATTCATTAGATTTACCTTTTGAAATGTCAAGACAAGACCAATAAATTGTAGTCATGTGATGTTGTTAACTTTAATCTTTAATTGAAATAGTAAAAGAATTATTTCGATCATAAACCAAAGAATCGACAGTTATGGTAATAAAACCTCTAATCTGAGAAACCTGTCGAGCCGCGATTTGGGTCAAATTTTGATTCGTTGATTTCGGAGTCTATAATTTACGTACGCGTTTGCGTTTGCGCTACATAAGACTACTATTAGTACTTATTTCAGAATAATGTGGCTTTGCTTGAATTGTATCTTCCGGTTATGTATAAAGAGTTTGAGATACATTGTCTTGCTGTAACAAAATCTATGGATACGCAAAAGACGTTTTCGAGTATTTTTTTTTCTTATAATGTAGAGACGACGATCTAAACAATCATCAAAAGACAAGAAGATGATGAACAATACGTCTGCTTACTCCCGCTGTCTACTGCGTTGCACAGGGCCACTCCCTCCAGGCCACGTGGTTCGACTGCGTAGTTCGATCAATCGTACCACGTGAAGTTTTTTTCCAGTTGGTTCGATTAATCGAACCATGTATTTTTGAGACTCTTGATAGTTCGATTTATCAGCTATTTGGAAAATGTAAACTCCATAATACTACGTAGCACTATTGTACCGCTCGTCACACAGACATTGAAGATAATTGATCTCATTGCCCTGTAATTTCTCTGAAAAAATTACCCTTCAACCTGACATCTTGAAATATTTTTGCAAGTTACCGCTTGGCGGTAGATAAACTGGCAGAGATGTTAAGATTACACATGTAGGCCTATACGTCTTGGGATTTTCAGTCACATTTATCCAGTAGTGGTTAATGATCCGAAATCATGCAAAAATAAAATTAAAGCAGACGTAACACTATTTTTATGGTTAAAATGAGCAAAATTATGTTCCCGTGTACAGAGAACTGTTGGTAGTTTGCGCGTCGCTCCGGGGTCTTGCGGCTAACCTGAACCTAACAGTCCTAACATCTATTCTATCATCATCGCAACCATGTGTTTCCATCCACTACTTATTTAATAATTCATTTTGTTATTGTCTCGGTCTAATGAACCCGCTAGTATAAAAAAGAGACAAAACAGACAAACTTCTCAGTAGTATTTCTAAGGAGTCATCTGCATCTTAACTTTTAACCTCTACAAATGTAAATCATAAGTAGATTTGAGGTCAGTTTCTAAATGTCATATTACATTGTTTTGGTCATTAATCTCAATTTCATGATGATCGGTTTACTTATCTACTTTATTATGTTGTTTGCATTTTGTTATGTAAAAAGTTAGATGCATCTCGTGATATACATAATGTTTAAAATCAACTTGCGTAATAATATTATTGTAACATTTGAATTCAGAAACGTTCATGATCATTACAAAATTTATTGGTTGAATATTTGAATGTTTTCTTTCTCACGTTTGTTTTTGAGTATTCTTGCTGTGTACACATTTATATTCCAAAACATTAGAGTCTAACCCTCTTTCATGAGAACTTGCAGCAAAAGTGATACACGTTGCTAATGAAGTTGCTTATTGCCTTCGAGTACCATCAGTAGAGTCTGATAAGTTGTCTCTATTAGAGGAAAACACTGTGGTGTTACAAGTACCGTTACCCCCTGATAGGAAACCTGTAATAGGTCCCAGGGTGCGGAGTCCAATCATGCGAACAGTTAGATTGTTTTACCCATCGGATCCATCGAGGCTCGGGGCCATCAGTTCTAGTATCACCTCACAAACGCGCCGCTCAGTAGCCACTTTGTAATCACCATCGCCTGATGTGCAATTACTTACACACTACAAGGTAATAAATATTTTTTGTACTCACTAATCATGGCGTATTGATTCGATATTGAATGAAAAAGATGTGACCGTTATTGAAACATAATGCGAACATAATTCTGAATTGGATATCGTTGTGCGGTCATAAACTACATTGGAATATGGCTATCTAATTCTTTCTATAATGTTTTGGTTAATGGTTTCGATATCAATCTTCATAGATGACCATACAGTTCTATTGTCATCATTGCTTTCATTCTACGATCACTGAAATATTTGGGTTAATCGTTGCTAATATTCTCTTTGCATATAAATAATGGTCTGACATATCGATTCATCTATTTGAATAGGATATAAATGATGGTCCTAAAAGATTTCACGCTCAGATCCATACCACGGACTCATTTTGCTTGTACTTTAATGAAGTCGCCTCGTACGAATTTGGGTATCTTGTTATCGGCAACTTTACGTTTGCTGTCCCTATTTCCGTTGTCTACGTGTACTTGTTAGTAGGTTTGTGAAATTTGTAGATTCCTAGATGCATTTATAATTTTGTCGTGATAGACTTTATTACTATTGTTTGAGATTCGGACCACGGTTCCCAAAGACGGTTCCCACAGTTTTGTATATAGAGTACCATTGTCCGTTCCGTACTCTCCTGAGACAATTCTTGACCTTGTTCTAAATTTCCATGTCGTTGATTTTTGATTATCATTTGAATAAATTAATTTATGTAGTCAAATTCATTTTGTTTTAGCTGGGATCCTTGTACCTTGATCTGTATTTCAAACATTTAAGAATTTAATACTGACCTGTTTAGGTCAAGTTTGAGTTTGTCTGACGTCACAAATATGGAAAAACTCTATTCTGAATAGACTTAACTCAATAAAGTTACGGCATATTTATTTGGCAAAAAACCTTGAATGAATGTTTTTAATACGGCGTTTTGTTTCCAAATAATTTCTAAACAGTTGAGTTGATGATATTTGAGGAATGCTTGAAGACATTCGAATTATATTTGGGAATCCTGTCCCAAATATAATTCGAATACACTTCTGAGTATTTTCTAGATGCAGATGTAAAAGCTTGTCATATTCACTAGTTGTGACGATAAAGATAAATAATAGTGGGGGAATCGGCATTTTCCAAAAAACCATTTTTCGATAATATAAGTCAAGTCATCCACCGGCCCAAATTTGGCTAGAATAGTGAATTATGTCATTGACTCTCTCTTTATAACAGAAGGTATCGAGTCCCAGCCGTGGGAATATGAAATGGGCCGCTTACGAATAATGTTACATCTAGAAATTTCATAAATAGGAATTGGATTGTATGTCATAGTAGACTCACGGAAAACTTTGACAAATCTATCCACTGAATGATTCCCGCCCATTATCTTATTTCCAAGCAATTATCTATAGTTTCTAACGTATTTTTAATTAGGAAGATGTAGAGGCTAATGGCGGTTCGTGTAGACTTTCCTCCTTATCTTAGTATGCTGGTGATGGCATTTAGCGATTTAATTGAATGTATTGAAGCAAAAAATAATTACCCTGCGGGTTAAACTTTCCAATTAACTAATAGAACATTTAAATTTATTGTTCTTAGTATGACGTACATATAAAGTAGATTCCTAAAAGCTATATATTCTTGTGTATTTCTGTAATAATTGCACACGTTAGCAATGGTCTTGCCGCTTTTGATTTAAGATTGATTTCGTATATGTATAAGATTACCTTCGTGAAACCGTCAATTAATGTTAGTTATTTTATTTGTGTTATATCCATGCATTACTTTCTTTTTATAGTTTAGAGTGATGGGATGACCAGGACATATGCCTGATGGTAAGCAACATACCTCCCACATAACAGCACGGTGACACGTGGCTATTGGAACATCCAATCCAATAATCCAATTGGATAGTCCAAATCATTACCTACCACTGCACCGTGCTCATCACCCAAAGATATAAGATGTTTTATATCCATGCCCTGTAATTTATCGGCAAACATTGCCTTTCAAACCGGAACACAGTAATGTTTATACATTACTGCTTGGCGGTAGAATAACTGGCAAAGGTGGCCTACCCCTGGCGGACCCTGCAGAGAGTTACTATACAATGCTAGTAACAAGCCAACAAGTACTCGACTACCAAAGAGTTAGCAATGCCACAGATCATGTGCAAGTTACTACGCGATAGTGATCGTTCGTCATGCTGCTAGATTAAATAACAGTCACTACAGTGCGCTGAACTTTCGCGCGAATAAAAAGCGAACGGAACCTTGACCGTGTGGAAGTATTACCGGCGGAAAGCGCACGCGCATGCCCCGTACTAACTAAATACGAAGCTGTGGCTACACTCGCGGTAGGCTAGTTTTTGCCTAGTATTGTTAACCATAAATCAGGTTTTTGCTCGGTAATAAGTTAATTAACATCAACAGTTTTGCTTTAATCTGCTCTGAGTTAATGTAATTAAGATATAATCAATCATTTACGACAGTTAAAACCTAGTTTTAAAACTAGCTGTGCTCTACACTTTCGGCCGTTTTTCGATATATTATGAGATGTTATGCAAACCCTTGTAGTGGAAAAATAATTACCAATTTTCCAGCACTTATTTCCTAGATTAAAGGAATATTATTAATCCAAGAAATGGCACCACTATCTCAAATAACGTTTATCAAATAAAACATAGCTGACAATGTATGAAATATTTGCATTTAACACACACACACAAACATGCAACTCCGCACACACAGAGAAACAATTGTAGTTGTTTTAAGCGTTTACTACTATTACTATTTAGTATATTAGTACTATTATTTACGGGATATTTACTGTGGTTATATTCGTAATACTATGGTCCATATAACCACGGTTCGCCGAGATCCCGATATTTCAACATACTCACTATTAAACGTACAAATCGTAGATACTTTCGAAATTAATATTTTTATTTATACACATCGAGTTATTATAAATGGTTGATGAAGCACAAGTTGAAAAGGTCAGGCGTGGGCATCAGTGAATCCCTTTGAAACAACGCCCTCTACAAGCACGGCTATTAATAACCCAAAACTAAACTCATAGGTTTATCATACACTAGCGGTCCGCCTCGGCTTTTTCCGTGGTATATAGCCTATAATAGCAATCTGCGATCACATCAGAACAAAAAACATTAGTATAGATGTAGTTTTGTAGTGGTAGGACTTTTCACAGAGTCCGTCTGGGGAAGTACCATACCTTTGCCGGTTATTCTACCGCTAAGCAGTAATGTGCAAACATTACAGTGTTCCGGTTTCCAGTGAAATTACAAGATATAGAGATAAAAAAACATCTTACATGTCTGGGTGACGACCTTGGTGCAGTGCTGGTAATGATTTTGACTCTTCATGTTCCAATAGCTGCGTGTCACCGTGCTGTTATGTGGCAGGCATGTTGCTTACCATCAGGCACATGTCCTGCTCGTCTCGTCATTCGAAACTATAAGAAAAAAAAATGTGTAGTTAACGTCCACAGACATCAGGCAATATCTTCAACGCAATAGGTACAAGTAATCTGAAGTTAGTTACAACGTTTTCTAAAATCTTGACTAGCTAACTTTAGGGTGTCCGTTTTTCATAATGGTGTGCGCGGGGTTCGTAAAAATTTACTGTAGTCATTTTTCCCCAATGCGCCAAAAGAAGTATAACTTTAAAAAAAACTTGAAGCCTAGCTGATCGCTCCATTACAGATTACATGGTGCTGCATTACCACGCTCTCGTGTCCACGATTGGTACGTTCCATGACTAGGCTTTTACTTTTATTTCGTATTTTTGTTCATCACCATCCGATGCCTAGATCACAGTACAAAGAATAACTACTATAATACGAGTAATAGCGCCGATTGTAACACTAGTTTTAATGTTTTTCTTTTAATGTATTGTTTTGTTTTGTGTGTACAATAAAGAGTTCTTAACTAATAGACTGTGAATAAGGACATCGTACGCGTTAGGTTTGTTTTACGCTAATAAAAGTGCGCTTCGTTTGACCCCTGGCCCCGACTCAATTGTTGTAAGCTATTATGTGTTCGAAGAAGAAGAACGCACTATGAGCTTAAAATGAACTAGGTCAGAACTTGAAGGGAATAAGATAGCCGGCAATTTGTTCCTTAATTTGGCTGTACGAATGCGAAACGTAGAATCAAAGTGTAGATATGAGTATCGGGTATTGTGAACTAAATCTCTCTCATTCTACGCCAATTGAAATATTATGCCTTTATGTATGTTTTTTATAAATTTCCTAGATTTTCATGTGCAGAGCTAAACAAAAATCCAAAAAATAAAAAATAGTACGCCTCCTTTCGGATTAGCGGCAAATATTTATTTAAAATTACTCGTTACGACACTCCAATTTTATATATTTGTATATTAGACCATGGAACTTGAAAATATTTGCGAGAAATAATATTTTAGCAGGACGCAAATGAACTTTTTCTTTTATGCTGTACAAAAAAGTATCGCTTTCATTTTAATATGACAATCATCGCAAAATTGTATTGGTTCCAACATATCCAGTTATTATATCACCTTCATCTCCTCAGCTAGAATTTGGACGTAACTAATTTCGTGCACACGTAAATAGCACGGTAAACTTCCAACCTAGAGACACAAACATAATTCTTGCATGTGCTTAGCGGCATTCAAGAAGGTATTTAAGTTCCAATGAAATTACCTCCTTTGCTGATCTTTAGACCTCTATTCTCTACTTTATGTAATTAACAAAATACATAAAACCTACAGATTTTAGTGTGCTCATCTACATTATTTAGCTAATGCGTGTTATTTTTATCTCACTATTTAGACCTCAACAAATCGATACCCTTTGTTGGTTGACTTTCCTGAGATCCGAACGAAAAGGTTTTATGTCAGGTTTAGTAATTCTGATAATTAGACTATGACATTATTTGCCTGAGTGGGCTTTTCCAAATTTATACAATATATTTATTATTTTTTTTTATAATCAGCTCACCCAATCCCAAACCCAAACCGAGTTTGGGGTTGAGATTGGGGTTCTTTTAGGTAAACGTGCTCCAAGTTTTGCCTATTCATGTTTAAAAAGACTTAAAATATATCACAACATTAACTTATAAATTTTGTTTTTTCAGTTGTCCATTTTCTTATATTATCTAATAAAGTATCGCTTGCGTCATAAGCCTGTATACTCGTATTATATTAGAAATACTTATTACTAACAGTTATAGTATTTGGTTACGATTTAATAGTTCCGGATATTAAAACAATATTATTAATAATATTATCCCTGTTGCTCTGAACAGGGAAAATTGAAGGGAGGAGAGAGAGGCCTTTGCTTTTTTGCAATGGGACAATAATGTAGGCTGAGATAATAATAATAAAATATTACGCTGGGTCGTTTAGTGTGACTATAGTTAAAATAAGTAAGTTACTGGCAGATAATTCGTTTAACACAACTTAAATCGTAAATGTGTACCAGTACAATCTCAAATTTTAATTCAAAACGCAATAAAAAATAACTAGAATACAGTTTTGATTTATTTACTCAAATTCAATTGTGGCTCTACCGATCATTATTATAAATGAATTGGTAAGCTGTAAAAGACCAATTGAGAGTCAGTCGTGTTTTACAGCGGCTAATGTCGTAAATAAGGAGGGCATGGGAAATGCTTTATAGGTACATTTCTCTCAACTAATCAAGTTGTAGTAATGGGTAACGGAAAAAAACGAACTCCATAATGATATGTTGAAGAACACAGACCACCGTCTGTGTTTCTATCAAAACTAGCCGTTAGGTTTAATCATCAAAAAGATGATTTAACTTGATGCATGGTCGATACAACCCCACAACCGGAAGAAACAAACATCCATACATACATACAAATTTTCATATGAGTAATATCTATACTAATATTATAAAGCTAAACTTTTTTTTTGTTTTAACGCGCTAATCTTTAGAACTCCTGGACTGATTTCAAAAATTCTTTCACCGTAGTTTATGTTCATGGTCAATGAGTGCTATATTATTCATCTATTATGAACCACGGACGAAGCCAGGACGGACTGCTAGTTCATAGATAGTTCATAGGTTCATAGGTTCGTATAATATTAATAATATTTCAAATGGCACATTAAATACTCTTATATGGGATCGATGCCAACTATAATAACTTAATTTGAATCCAGACCTAGTGCTCTACAGAAAACGCTGGTTAAGCGAGTCTGGGACACCAATATTAACATAGATCCTCGACACACTTCACTGGATGATCTGTTTAAACATGGACTACTCTATTAACTCTACATTTAGAACGAAATGGTAGAACAAGTGCATCGATAACTAAACAATGTAAAGTCTCTTTGAACTCTGTATCGCCTGCGTAAAGTTTAAAGTTGCAGCGGAGTCAGATCGCGCTAATTTTCTGATCATGTTCTCAGCGTAACATCGTTAACGGTTGAAGCCGCACCCTGATAGTGGTCAGTATTTTTATGATCCTCGTATTAAGAATTGGAATTCTTTGTCGGTTAGAATTCATTTGCAAAATGAATGTATAGTCAAGAACATGGTCTCAGACAAATCCTTTTCGTTAAAACGACTACGATTATAAATAAAAATAATAAGATATCATAAGTCTATTCGCAAGATTTGCATACTTGTGCGAGTATAATACATAAAACAAAACCTTATTCACATTTTTGAACGCAGACATCATACACAGTGTTGATTGAAACAAGCTTGATAATTATTCCATTATTACTAGAAAATAGAAAACAAAATGTATCAATAGCACAGAAAATATTTTAACACAACAGATCATATTCATATTCAAAGAGTGTCTTTGAGAATATTAAACAGTGTTCGCGTAGGTAGCTAATATATTCCTAATCTTGTTTACCCAAAATAGATCAAACGTGAAACGAGTTTTCGAGGCTCCATTTTAATCATATGTTGTATCGTGATCAAATCTTAAACAGTTATAAATCGAATGATTACATTAAATTAACAAAATACTGTTTTTCTAACATCTGTCTGTCAATCTTTTTCATTAGTTCCGGGATGGGAATTATGAGGTCAGACTCTAGAAGGGTCCATCACGGCTTATGTGCCAGCTTTGTATATGTAATTACTAGCAGTTGCCCAAGAATTCATCTACTTATAACACATTATAAGCGATGTGGTATACTAGCCATACTAAGTGTTACAGGATAACCCAATGATACTAAAAAGGATGATTTTCAATGTGAACAACTTTTCTTCTGGACTAACATAGAAACATCAAAGAATAATATATTGTTTTAATTTTATGATTTTTGTATTGTCACAGTTAACATTACTTGTATTTTTCATTACTGTTTAAAATTTATTTCATGGTTGACATTCCAAAGACTCGTACGATTAGGTTGTTAGAGGATGCCTCTACTTTTATGATAAGAACAAGGTTGTGGCTGTGTGCCTCATTAGGTTTTCCCAATTATGTTTTGGTGTCTTCAAGAGTGAATAGGTTTCTTCTAGGTGAGCATGCATCGTAAACCACATCGTGTTGCGAGTTATTACATACATACGAGTACATAATAACTTGTACCACTAATAATAGTCCGTGTATAATGGTTTCGTCCATATCAGCTAATTATTTCTTTCTTGAAAGACTTTCACGTAGACGTAGACATCCATCTGTCCTAACAAAGTCCTCTTTTTACCCGAATGAAAGAAGGGTTATGTTTTTCGCGCGTATCTTGTATATTTGTAAATTTATTTATTCCCACGTATCTTTCAAACGGCTGGATGGATTTTGACAGATACCGATAGATTCGTCTTAATCACTCAAGTGTCCTTAGATAGTATAAAATGTATTTTACTTGTTGATTTTTCGCAGTAGGGCTATTTACATTAAAGTTATATAATATGTATTTTAAACTTTCGGTATATTCAATAATAATTTAGATCGTGATGTTGTCTGTTGTTGATTTGTGTAGTGTTGTCAATATGCTCGTTAAATTACTTTGATTATTAATGACGGGTAGTACCACACCTTTTCTACCGCCAAGCAGTAATGTGCAAACCTTACTGTATTCCGGTTTGAAGGGCAATATTTTCTGTGAAATTACAGGGCACAGAGATAAAACTTCTTATATCTCTGGGTGTTGAGCGCAGTGGAGTGCTAGGTAATGATTTGGACTCTTTAATGTTCCATTAGCTGGGTGTTACTGTGCTGTTATGTGGCAGGCATGTTGCTTACCATCAGGCACATGTCCTGCTCGTCTCGTCACTCTATAATATAAAACAAAATGATTATGATATCGTGTAATATACACGAATGTGGTTCGAAGCCTGCTGTCTGCGGCTTCAGGAACGTGCTGGCCGCCGGCCGCAGTAACACGGGTTTAGGATCTTGTGACATTCCAACCGCAGTTTCCTTCGTAGAGCTGCTCTAGGGAAAACCTGAGACGGGATGAATAATTTCCGTATTACTTATTTACCTACTAGTTAGTAACTACCCGGTACTTCGTTCATATAGAACTTAACTAAAGTAATATTCTATAAGCAATGCAGTTTTTCGCGATAAAAAGTAGTCCAAGTGTGGCCAAGAATATAATGTACTTTACACTGATGCGTTCATTTCTTACAACGTCCGCAGGAAACTTCCGAACATGCAAACTTTCACATTTATTATATTAGGGAAATTAACCAACGTCTATATTTTGAAGTTGAAGTCTCCCCGAATAAGTACATTTTACTATGTATCACTTTATCGTAGACTGCATAGCCGTATTACATCAAGCGAGATGGCAGTCAAGTGCAAAGCCAATGGAGTAAAAAAAACAATGTACAGACCGTAGTTTGAAAAGATTATTTTATGCTAGTATATAAGACATACCTACTGACATTCTATAAGGTAATAAAAAATAATGTACTGTAAAAAAACTGGTAAGTAAAATAGATAAGTTGAAGCTGCAGGTTATTTTTTGCGATTTTTGTTAATAAATGATATTCAAAGATAAATTTTATTGATACCAATGCAGACGGTATACTATAACACACATAATCGACAGGAATAACAGGTTTATTTGAGACCAATAGGTAATAAATTAGGTGTCAAGTTCAATGCCTTATGCAAAAGGCACAAGCAGCCGCGGCGTAGTTTTCATCTGCCGTCACCAACACCGGCCCGCTGTAACCGACTTTTGAACACATCATCACCATTTATAGACCCACTGTGCTACAAAAAACCTGTTGTAGAGACGTTTAACACTGCTAAAGTATGGGGACCTTTGATTTGTTACCCGTTTATAGGTTCGGTTAATGTTATCTTTTCGATTGACCTACAGACCTGCAACTACCTTCATTTATTTACACCTTTACTGTTAATTGATAAAAGCTCGTTTCAAATAATATAGAGCCTTTTATTGACTTGGGATAATCGAGAGGTATTTAAAAGTGGGATTATTATCCGCAGTCATTTATCTGGTGGATTACCGACTAAGTATCTACTAAATTATCTACAACGGTACGTTTTACTCATTAAATATGTTCAATTAACCTTTAAAAATTTTCATGTAGTTTTACTGAGAAATCTGTAAGTCGGGTATAAATATTTTTATTAGGCATCATGACCTTTCACCGGCTATTACCAATATGCAACCCTAAATCTCCTCGTTTGACGATTCATCTTTCTACGTGACATTAGTGGAGTTGTGAGGCTAAACCACAATAACAGCCATTAACCAAGAGCTGAAGTTGAATCTTTAGTGATTTACGTTGCAAAAGCAAAATTAAGGCAGTTGTCTAATTTTAAAATAAGGCTGCATTAAATGGGTTCGTACTGAACGACGTATAACAATGTGCGCTGTGTTAAACACGAACTTCAAACTTGTAGAAAATATAACAAAGTCACTGTTCCCGTTAAAACACGAACGTATATTGAACGTATATTATATCAGGTCCCGAAGAGTAATATTTATAGTAATAATCTTATCTCCCCTATGGCAGGAGAGCCCTAATGTCCCCGCCTGTCTCCCTTGCCAGAGATTATCCCGCTCCGAATCAATCAAGCCGGCACCTCTGTGCTCGTCTGCTACCAGGCGCCGCTCACCAATCCATCATAGGCCTTATCTGTGGTACACGACGTATTGGTCTGTACTGGTATTGAAATAAAAATGCTTATACCTTTTTAGATATTATGTAGATAAAGTCCCTTTTTAAAGCTTATATTAAAATAGATACTAAATAAATAAATAGTTTACATTATAGTGCAGTAATAAAGAGATCTGGAAAATAACAAACGTTTTAATAGTACAAACCAAAATCTGAAGATGCTTGTTCATCGAAATAGAGAAAATTGAACAAACATCCAGCTAAATCATCTTATGAAAATAAGAAGAATATTCTGGCAACAGGGGCTTAGTGATGAGTGAAGTATTGTCATGGTTTCATTGAATAAGACGATATGAATCCTTTCAATCAAGATTACTTGCGATCTTTATGGAGTCTTTGCTTGGATGTAATAATCGATAAAACCAATTAATAAATCGTTATCGCGATTATAATTGGCAAATCCTTCAACATCGGTACTGTCACGTGTCGGGACAAAAAGCACGGATTCCTGTTTAGTCACGCGAACCGGTCGCGGCGACCGTTAAAACTTCGATTCGAATGTAGCGTATGAGCGTTAACGAATCGAATTCGAATTTCGAATTAATTTTGTTTGTTGATGATTTTCTGCGAACAGTTCATTCGAATTCGAGTATTGTTGTAGTTAGGTAAATGTTTACATAGGTTGAAATCATTTTTACTGCACTTGTAAGTTTTGTGTAACGTTTACATTTTAGATGATTTTTAACGTCCATAGGTCTGTGTTTAACCAACAACTCACCTTATAATAAATATAATGGAAAAGTGACCCTGGTGAGATAGTTAAATGGTTGTCGTTTCTGGTTGTCGCAACAGCGTGGTAACATCAGCTCCTTTGCGCCAGGACCATGATTTTCCCATTTTTTTTAAATGTTATTCAAGCGAGATAGTTAAATGATTGCCAATTGTCAACCAACATCAGTCTGACCATGATTTTCCCAATTTTTTAAATGGTCAAGCTTTAGTAATTGTTCCGCCAATAACTTGAAAATTTTACAAATGTAAATGTAACTAAAATAATATGTACTATTTAATAACAATTTACTATTAAGTTTTTTAAATTTATAGTACACCTTAATAAACCTATTGAAAGTAGGTACTAAATTAATAGGATACAATTTATAAAAATAAAGATAAAAATTACTTATTACAAAAAGTTTTTAATTTTTATGGAAACTATGCGCTTCCGAAAT
>JADLOZ010000348.1:0-25000 GCA_017562165.1 Ectropis grisescens
CTTATCAACGGATCTTGTTAATATTTAGAACACAGACAGATTATAATTTGGCAGATTTAGTACTTTTTACTACTACGGGAACTACGCGGGGAAAACCGCGGGACGCTACTAGTTTTATGTATGTGTAAAATTTAGAAAAAATTGACAGTCATAGGACCTAGAAGTGAAAACTTTTAACTAAGAATTTGATAGCTCACATTTTGTAAACTACGCGGGTGAAACCGGAGGGCGTGATCATGACCATGGCCATATAGAAATGTGCTATTTACCAATAGCCACGGTCCTGAGTTTACACAAAATGTTCTTTCATTTACGAACGTTATGCTTGAGCTCAATTCACAGCCCACTGAAAATCTATCCGTGGTGCGTCAAAAGTTTTCACTTCAAAAATGCTCCAAAAAAACAGAAACCTAACTTAAAATAACAATTAGAGTTCTAACATTTGATAGAAAAACATAGAAATGATCCTAAAGATTTAATCATACTCGTACAAGTTTTAATCTAAATAAATTAGCAGAACTCCTTGTTCAAGGTCAAGCTTTGTTCTGAGGGCACGTGTAACCTGATGCTATAATGGAGGTCTGTGAGAGCCGCCAGCGGTGCACCGTGGTGGGGGTAGGCTGGTGTGTATTACAATATAGAGAGCCTCTTTTGACCGACATCGTTTAAGATATCCCTAGATTTTTAACCAACTCCAAAAAGAACAAGGTTCCCAATTTAGTTATGGTTTTGTGTATGTATATTCCGCGATGTAGACTACAGGCTAGTGAACAAAATATATGGGTTATATGATACACCAGGAGACCTATCTAGGAAGATAAAGGAATAAAATAGTAAGATTCAGTTCTAATGCGGCATAATAGCGCCACCAATGATAATTGAGAATCAATTTTGATGGTTAATTTTAGTATAAAAAATGACGTAGTTAGTTAGTTCGTTAAACGGGGCCTTTTCCGCACTTAGCCTCTCAATTGGGCCATTGTGCGTGGCTCATACTACCCTTCTACTCCAGCCACCCCAGGCTATCCCAGAAGGCAAGTAACCTCAGGTTGGTGAAGGCCTCCGGGACTGCTGCTGGGGAGTGGAGGAATTCTGCCCGTTGATCTGCCACGGTCCTGAATTCCACAATCACATGCTGTGGCGTTTCTTCCTCCTCCATGCATCCCCTGCAAAGAGGGTTATCTGAATTGACGTGGTTGTTACAGATATTTAATTGAGTTAACGGAAAACTCACGTGTAATACGGTTGGTCAATCCGACTCGAGTTTCGGCTGCGTCCGGCGATAGTGTCAAACGGGCAGCCATCGCGCGCGTGCACGCTCCTTAAAAAAAGCCGCTGGATGCGGCCGAAACTTTTTTTTTTTAAATATAGAGTGA
The DNA here is from genome assembly GCA_017562165.1 of Ectropis grisescens. Lineage (NCBI taxonomy): Eukaryota > Metazoa > Arthropoda > Insecta > Lepidoptera > Geometridae > Ectropis > Ectropis grisescens. The sequence goes on from JADLOZ010000348.1 coordinate 1,377, forward strand.
CGAGTCGGATTGGCCGACCATATTACACGTGAGTTTCCCGTTAACCTAATTAAATACGGACATTTTCGTTTGATAGATCATAGTTCAGAGGTGGTCTCGTATTATTTTTATTGAAATCAGTGTAACAGTTTCTAAAATATGAATAAATACTAAAATTTGATTTCATGTATTTAAACGATGCGACGTGGTAATCGATTCTTGTGATGGTCGAGTGTCTGAAAATAACATTAAAAAGAAGTCGGTTTTGTCTCAACGGTAAAAGCAATTTTCTCACCACTCACCGAAGTTCACCGAAGCACCGGGTCAGTTAAATACTTTTACAAATAAAAAAATTGGCAGTCGTAGGAACTGCCGATAGAAGTGAAAACTGAAAACTCAGAATTTGATAGCTTACTTTGGAAACTACGCAGGTCTTCTCAAATGACGCGGGTGAAACCAGAGTGCGTGGCCATAGACCCGAGTTTACCCGAAGATTTCTTATCATTCCCGAATTTAATGCTAGAATTCAATTCCCAGCCCACGAAAAACCTGTCTTTGGCGCGCCACAAGAAGTTTTCACTTCAGTAAATTCACCTTGTTTATACACAACTTCCTAGCTTCTCTCCCAGCAGTCCAGTCGCCGAATCTGTGCGACCGGACTTGTCACGCGATGACAGACAACTTGTCGGATTATCTCGTCGCAGTTCATTATAACTTTATTCCGACACCGGAACGTGACGGATAAGTTATCCGACTTTCTTTACACTTGCCCGGATTTTCTTCACTTCCAAATTTTACTTTTTATCCGGATGTTTCTTTTTACTTACTCCGGTTTGAAGTTTACTTTGATCTTTGTAAAGTTTTCAATTTTTTTCTTCTCGGCTGTGTTTTGGGGTTAGTTGAAATCTGTGATGCTTTTAGTATTCGATGTTTTCAATAATTATAATTGGTGTTTAAGATTAGAACTAGGATATTAAATTATACTGTAATTCTGTTACTTTAATGTTAACTCTGCAGACAGCCAAAGATATTGTGCTGGTAGGTAGATTTGTTGTATGTATAAAAATTAACGAGATATCGATAATGAATCAAACATATCTGAAATTAAACGATTTTGATTTGAATTGATTACACTAAGATTTTTTTACTGGAGTGAATTTTTAGTCAGATTCCAAAAGGGTAAATTGAGAATGAATTATTGCATACAATGTAATAGGAATGCTTTATCAGTGAAGCTATGTAGATCCATTTGCAAATGCGTGGACACATATTTTTTTCCTTTGTTTTTATCGGATTGATGTCATAGAGATCGGCTACTCTGCTGCCAAGCCACGGTTGAAGAAACCTATGAAGGCTTCAGCGGTAGGAGCACCAAATCTCCATGGAGTCAAGCCCGAGATACGCTAATGTGTCCCTATACGGCGTAAATACAATACACAAAATGGGATGAAAACTGGGTTTGAAATAAAAACCATTCTACGAGTAATTAGTCCGTCAACTAGTTCTTGGAAATATGTTGGGACCGTATTTTTGTTTCATTAAATTATTAAAAATAGACAAAGATCTAGATTATCAAATTTCTAGTGGGACAGTCGTGACGCCAGTTGTGGGTAAAAATCGTATTCACAATGACGTCAGTTGAAACTTGTAAGTACTATATCTTCGTCATTTTTTTATTTCCCAACCGTGGATCGCATACAAACCTTTTTGGTTTTGTCACATGCGATATGATATTTTCCTTTACCGTTTAAACTAGTGACGAGAACAAACGGGATTTGAACCAGCGACCAGCTATTATGAAATCGGACTGTTTAGCTTTTAAACCACCACGGCTTGGTTAGCCAGTCTATTTCTTTGTCATAAAAAACACTAAAAAACAGGTACAGTTAGATTGTCTCGATCCTATTAAAAAAGTCCCGAAAATGTTCTAACGCAACTTCGTCAGTTACAAGCCCCATGGTCTCAACGCGGCAGTAAAATTTGAATAACCCCTTGAATACTTCACGCGGGCGTGTGACCGCGATGACGCCTCGCGTCACCCTCAACGCATCGCGAGTTTCCAACACGCGACTGGAATATTTTTTCAACAAACCACACCCTCTCAAAGTACCTCCGAACTCCATTCAAATCACTAGAGGATAAAATATGTTCATGACAGAATTTTTATCTGAACAAATATTGGAGTTGGATTATTTATAAATCGGGATCAAGTAAATGGCAAAGTTGTTTAGAGCTCAAGGTATAATTGAAAAGCCATGTTTTTATTCTAGACTTTTGGAGCTTAAGAAAATGTCAGCGTAAATCCGTTATCATACTTTGGGACTGCTTTCGTCGCCCAGAATAGAATGTATTACTTGAAACTATCTCTTTCTTAATAGAAATGCGGTATGCATTAATTGTTTGGAAAGATAAACTGTATTTTTTATAATTATCATTGTACCTATCGGTTTGCACTTGGCCCCTACCTCGACTGATGGTTAGCTACGATGTTGTCCTAACGGTACCTAACGGTAGGCAGTGATTTGGATTTCCATGCATTGTATGGCACTATTCTGTAATAGGCTGACCTGTTCCGACAATCTGATGCATCCTTTGCTCGTCAAAAAAACTTAGTCCTACAATGGTGAGTTTAATCTTACCAGTGCGAAATAAAAACAAACATACAGAATTTTAACACACACCAAAATTTACTCTTCGATATCTCACAAACTTACTAGAATTACAAATGTGAAAGTTTTGACATTTTATAGTTTTTACCCCAATCACATTGGATCGGTCGAGCTGAGTCGGTTAAAATTTGAAAAACAGATTTTAGTAATGTACTGGAATAGCTAATAAATTCTTTTAGCGGAAAAACGCAAAATAAATATTCAAAAACGTAAAACTACGCTTTTAAAAGCGCGGAGTGCTGCTATTTAATCATACTACAAACAACTGCAACATAATATATACTTTGAACCTCAGTATAATAAAAACTTTACAATGAGCTCTTATTATCTCTTATCTCATTAAAACCAAACCCGCTTATACACCATTCTCTGGACGCCGTAAAAAAGACGACTTGAAACTAATTTGCGTTTATAACTAGATATAAAATTAAGACTATGAAACGTAGCTGTAACTCGGCCCTTTGATGAAAATGTGCTCGTAACTTAGACGCTTCCTTTAAAATTTAAAGCCACAAGCTAGCAATTTAGTTACACTAACGTTTTACTGGCGCTGACGCTGACAAATCGCGAATTGTTTCAACGTTTCTGCTACCCGATAAAGACCGAGTACCTGCTACGAAATTTTGCCAGGAATATCCCGCAGATTCAAGCTGAAACTTCACTGGAATTTGTAAGCCTTTTGTTAGATTTTGCTATTCAAATACTACTAATATTGTGAACTAAACTTGCCCTGCGGTGTAATCTTAATAGTGTTTCACGGTATTTCGTTTTTACCGAATACGATTCACGGAAATGAGTAATATCATAATGTGTGTACCGCGAGAACTACTTACACGAACTTGACAAAAAGTACTCACATGTTTTAATAGAGATACAATGTAATAAAATGTTTTTTTTAATGTTTTCAATTAGAATTTTTGAAAGGCGCTAGAATTTAACTTGGAACAAAATTGTAAGAGACAACAAAATTTAAATTAATTACATGCAGTGTTTTTAAAAATACTCATATTATTTGCTTTGTTAAATCATGTAATAAAATAAATAAACGATTTATCATATTTCAAATCGGGTCTTGTATTTTTTTATTACTTTATATTTTGATTCCTTATCTCTAAAAGCGATCTCTTTCAGGCAACTTTAGGAAAAAAAAAAATATTCTGTAAGAAAATCTGGCTGAAAAACTGAACAAATTAGTTTGTAATTGTAATCTCCGATAAATAATATTCAATAGCACATAAAAATAAATAATCCGTAAAAAAAAATGTAGAATTTCGAAAGGAATAGTACTTAAGGTTCTAACCGAAGACTACGCTTATTCGGTTAGTCGCTGTAACTAATATTGAAACACTCTTATTTCATAGAGAACTCTATCACGTTGTCAATAAGATTAGTTTTCAATGATTGCTTGCCAGTGGCAAATTGAATGCTGAGCAAGACCCGATAATAATTACACCACTTAAGTAAACGGAAGTAACTACGGGTGAAGTAATCCGTCAGGGAACGCGGATTGAACAGGATTGAAGGGAAACCAACATAGCTATGTACATTAACAAGTTTGGGCCTTTGGTGAAACTGACAACGGAACTAACTCTTAAATAAGTTAAATAGTTTCCAGGCTTGACACCCTACTTCCTACAAATATTATAAACGCGACAGCTTAAATCTTTGTTGCACGGCTGAACTGACTGAATTGAAGTTCGGAACTGTGATAGTTCGACAGTTAAAATTTAAGTACACAGCTAATCATAATCATATTTTATTTATAACACTTGTTACATGTCATTCATTTGTATCTATATAAAAATTACTAATAAATAATAATTAATTATCATACATTGTATGTTGGTAAAAATAATCAATAAATTATAAATACAATGAAATAAATTAAAAATTAAAATAAATTTAAATGCGCTAATGCGTTCTCCTTCTTTAGTATCTTTTTCTTTTCTCGTCACAAAAAAGGTAACCGGAATAAAAACCACCTCTTTTAAACCGTCTTCAAAAAAGAAAGAGTTTCTCATTTTGGTTGTATGTTTTATTATGCGATAACTCCAGCTATAGTGAATAAATTTGTATGATTATTTTTTTCTGTTTGGTAGATCATGGTTCAGACATTGTCCCATACAAATTTTATTGAAATCGGTGGGGCGATTTTTGAAATATGACTTAAACTTTACCTTTATTTATAGTGTCCGACCGAAAGTTCGGTTTCGGTTTCGGCCGAGTTTCGGCCAAAAATCAAATTTCGGCCACAGTTTCGGTTTCGGCCAAAATCAGCCGAAACTTTTGCCGAAACCGAAACTTAACAAGTTCAAGCACGTTCACGATCGCCTAACTTTGTTTTCCGCGGCAACGCTTTGACGGACGCTGTCGGCCCTTTTCGGGAATTATCGTGCGCCGTTCGGATAGTTCTGTAACAACCAGCGATGCCAACCGTACGAGATTCCTCGTACAAATACGAGATTTGTAGTCTTTCGTACGAGGTACGAGGACACTATTAATTAACTTCGTACAGATAAGTACGAGATTATAATATTGCTAACCGAAATGTAAGTAGTACAACTGTCCTACTAATTGTGATCGGGGTATCTTTTTTTAATTCTAAATATGTGATTTTCGATTATCTATGTTGAGACTGGAACTAGGCGAGATAGTAATTATCATTTTTTATATAAGAGGTACCTAAAAGCGACTGATTATTCTACTAAGTAGAGATACAATCCAAAGTATTAAAGAGTAAGATCTCAAAATAAATACCAATACTTAGTATTTAATAAAACAGTAACAATTATTGATTTGATTTAGTTATTGACAGACAACTTAATTTGAAAAATTATTAAAAATTTTATTAATTTGTTTTTATTTTATATTCAATAAATGATGACAACAATCTTAATATATTGTGTTTCCATTTCATGCCCTAATTAATTAAACTAAATAATTAAATTAACTAATTAAGGCAAAATAATATGTAAAATGCACTAAATTTCAGTATTTTAATAAATTATATACTTGACCACGTGAGTTTCGGTTTCGGTTTCGGTTTCGGCCGAAACTGAAGCCACGGCCGAACATTCGGTTTCGGTTTCGGTTTCGGCCGGAAAATCAGTTTCGGTCGGACACTATTTATTTATTTTGTTGGCTCACTCATATGAAAGTTGGTCCAATATCTGAATTAAATATTAAATTGAAGTCTGTTTTTGTATTTCGACAAAAATAAATTATTAACATAAAAAAACGTATCGTGACGCGATTGTAGAATATAAAAATCCTTGGCACAGCCTCAGCTTCCGTGAGAAGGCAGCAGGTGACGGCATTATACAGATTCCTTGTCTCAAACACTCAAATGCGAGTTTGTAAGCAGCTTTACGAGATCGGGCGAAGTGAATAAAATGCAGCTTTTTCATCTAGACCAGCTGGTTTAAATAGGATGAACTAAAACGAGGCCTTTCAAAACCTTTCCGAGCGTTTGGGTGACGCAAGGCACAACCAAAATGCTGACTTTTATTTGGTCCAACCTATAAACATAGCCATTGAACGTGGTAATGCCAGCATGCTAGGAGTTTCCAACTAGTCTTGGCCTTGATCACCTTAACACTTTTATTTGTGGAAGGCTCAAGTAGGCTTGTACAATAAAACTCCTTGCTAAATTATGGATTACTGGCTGGAAGTTGAAATGCAAGATTCTTTTGTTAGACAGAGCTGGGATGACAGCGAAATATAGAGGTATGATTAAATATGGATAATGTAAATTAATTATAGATATCTGCTTAATTACTTTGACTACCGATGTTAAATAATAAGCTGACATTAATACAAAATGTATAATTAAACTAAACGTCATTAATAATAAATGTATAATTAATTATAGACATGTTCGATGACGGTAATGTTCAATTTAAATTGAGCAAATTGACGCTAAACCAAGTTTTGGAACAAGGCAGTACAAAACTATTTTAAAATGCATTCAATACATTCTTGGAAGATGACTTTCTTGATACATTTCTTTTCTCATTATTATCTTTCACCGTTATAACTAATAGCTTCGAGACTTTTAAACTGCACATGATAGAAGTACGAGAAATTGGCGGGATTCAATTTTCTAAGCTCCAAGCTTGCGAAATCGAATATGCTTACCTCTGTACCATTGGAGCTCTTTCTAACGCATTTTCTGTAAAAATTAAGTAATAGGCTTTATTTCTATTGTTATATAGGTGATTTTTTCTTTGGACCAATGATCAATGTAGGGCGGCAACGGGCTTGCGTGCACACGCAACTTTGTTATAATTAGAAATAGCTTTGCGTCTTCCTGCATGCCAAAAGAGGAAAAAGTAACAAAAATCTTGGCAGAGTAGCAAAATTAATTATATGAAGCCCGGAATCCATAGCGCAAATAAAAAAAATGGCAGTCATAGGGACTGCCAATAGAAATGAAAACATAAATAAGCAATAGTTAAATAAACAAAAAAAAAATCTTGATGATCGTGGTGAGAATTAATGGTAAATAAGCCAAACTGTACAAATTATTGCATTGTCATCAGTCCTTGATAATTGTGCAAAGTTTCAAACCAATTCGTAGTTTAAAAAGTGGTGAAAATCACATGCAAAGATTCCGTTACATACATACCAAGCTAATAAAAGCGTGTTAAAAACTTCAAATTTTAGTATTTAAGAGCACACTACTGTAAAACAATACGTCACCTTTATAGTAAATATACTGGTTTTATGTGCACTGTCCAGCTTTTTGTCTGTCTGTCTTTATGTATGTCTGTCTGTCCGTATGTCACCAGGCTTTCTCATGAACCGTAATAGTCACAGTTGAAATTTTCACAGGTGTATTTCTATTGCTGCTATAACAAACATCTAACTTAAAAAATAATAAAATAAACATAGAAGTAGGTTTTCATCCAACAAAAGTGATTTTTGCTCGTTTTTTCTCGTTATTGATAACGGCAACAGGTAGCCATTTGAAATATTCACAGAATATCTCACTAATATTGCAAATGTCAAAGTGTGTATGTTTGTTGTTCAATCACGTTGGAATGGCTGAACAGATCGTGCTGAAATTTGACACAGATTTAGATTATAGTCTAGAATAACACACACCCTACTTTTATTCTGGGAAAATATCGGAAACGGGAACTACGCGGGTAAAACCGCGGATCATTGCTAGTTTAATTATAAATTCACCTAAAAATAAATAATTAAATTAAAATAAAATAACTATTTAAGAGAGGTAGGCTATACAATAGATTTTGTTTTAGTGTTTTTGTAGACAATTGTACAGAACCCTTCGTGCGCAAGTCCAACTCGCACTTGCCCGATTTTATTTTGTGTTCGTCGTGTCTCCTTGTAATATGGTCAAACAATAACACCCTAATGTTTTATATTTTCGGTCACTGGTACTATTTTTATCTTGGCTTAAAACATCGCTATACGAAATCTGAAACAGAGGTTACGGTTGGCGTCCGTAATAAAACCTTAAACTCGACATGGGTCTTAAACTTTTTATAGCCTGATTGCTCCGATATTGGCAATTTGTTGAAACTTAACTCCATTATAGGTCTACTAACTTTTCTAGTCAGGAAACAAATAAGCATTCGCTAGTAGCAAGTTAGTGGGTCTATTTGCGAGTCCCATAAATTATCTAGTGTAGTGATCGACGATTAGCGGATTTACTTTTTGTAAACAGATTGATTGACTGATTGGTTTTATTACTTTAACTAGATTACTTTAGATTCTAATAATAATATTATTGCTATTGAAACTGAAGGCAGTTAGCAGTGGTAGGATTCTTAGCAGAGTCCGCCTGAAGAAGTACCACATCTTTGCCCGTTATTCTACCGTCAAGCAGTAAAGTGCAAACATAACTGTGTTTCGGTTTGAAGAGCAATGGTTCCAGAGAAATTACAGGGCTTAGAGATAAAATATTTTAGGTCTCTGGGCTACGAGCGCAGTGCTAGGTAATGATTTGAACTGTCCGTGTTCCAATAGCTGCGTGTACTGATGTTATGTGGTAGGCATGTAGCTTACCATCAGGTACGTGTCCCGTTTGTCTCGTCACTCTATTCTATAAAAAAAAGTTATAGCATGTAAATAGCTGTAATTAAAGGGGAGTGTTTTTACTGAAATCTACAGGTTTATACGCCAGCTAAATGTTGAAAGACACTACATAAACTCAAAGTTCTTAGTTAGGAAATCCAAAACTTACAAGTCAAAATATAAAAAAACACAGTCTGCTGACACAGACCTAAATAATAATATATACGTTTTAGGTTTGTGCCAGTATTTTAATCATAATTTTATGACCTAAATAGAAAAACACAGCGGTCTTCTAGCCTTTCTGTTTGCCAAAAGAAAACTATAACTATGAGAACTAAAAAATATAGACCCCCGAATAGGTCCAGTATACAAACAAAAACATGGTATATACAATTAATGAAAGTAGTTCTAGTGTCTAATTATTCTCATAATTCACTAAGTGTTCTCACTGCTGAGACTAGGGGCCTTCTCTCGCTAAGAGAGAGTCAAGTCCATAATCCACCACGCTGTTTCAGTATGGTTTTGGGAATGACACATGACTTTGAAAGATTTTAGGTAAATGTTGGTTTCCTCGTGACGGTTTCCTTTGCCGTTTTAAGTTAGCGGCATTTCGCACTTAGGGGTGCGCGCTCCGGATCAACACTTGTCATTCTCCCGACTAGATCAGCCGTAACGCACTAGCGTATACCTAAATGAATAATATTACCTAAAATAGCCCTAAGTATTTTAGGCACAGTTTTTTTTTTTACTATAATAAGTTCGCACTTGGCCACCATCTTGCCTGATGTTAAGCGATGATGAGATCTACGATGGAGCGTACTTATCTAGAAAAAACCGATTCACTCTCGATTTGAAGACACCAAAATTGTACCCATCAGGGAAAACCCACTCAGGCAACGCATTCCACAACCTAGACATTCTTGTCACAAACGTGGCGTCAAATCTCTTCGTTCGCGTTTTTGGAATATCACCCATGAATCGATGTCACCCTTTTGTGGAACGAGAAGTCCGATAGAAGAAAGGGCAAGGTGATATTAGATCATGCAGATCAGTTGCACACTCTCCGAAGTGTATCCGATAAAAAACCGATAAGCTAGCGATTTTGCGGGGCGATGATCAAGACTTTGAAGTCTTTTACGCACAAGAGTGTCATTGCCTATGAGTCTTTTGGCACGTCTCTTAATCGATTCCAGAGTCTCCAGCTGAGACTTAGCCGCTCCATCCCAAAGGTGCGAACAGAATTTACACTTTCATGATCTAAATAGACAAGCAATAAAGGTACGTATAGACAGTAGTATACTAGTGCCGCGCGACCATAATTGTTTGTTCGCCAACTCATTATTTACCCTCGACTCTGCAAACAAGCGACGTAGCACAATTCTGCGCTGAGACGCTCGGGCCGACCTGAAAAAAATACCTTTCCTCACATCACAACTGGGTCACAGACGTACGATAGAATCAAGGTCTTGTACTGTATTGTTCCCGTGTTTGGTAACTCAAGATTACAAAAATGGCGGAAAAGGGTATTTTCCTAATAATAGCACAAGTAATGGTACTTAATTTCCTATTTAACTATTCCTACCTAACTAATTTTAGAAACGTTTTATAAATATTACTTAATGTGTTTGAAATATTAAATAAACCGGCCAAGTGCTAGTATGTCTCTCATACCTAAGATTCTGTACCGTTACAGTCAAATTGTAGTGTAAGAAAGTTTTGTAAGGTAAGTCATCTTTTATCTTGTTATGTACATTTTCGTGTAGTATAAAAGATGATTTAACTATATTTTTTGGCATTTTATTATTTATTCACATCCTATTCTCATTCTGTCACTTCTTCGTACGTTTTCCAGTGCCAATGGTTGCCTGAAAGAAATTTGATGTAAGCGATAAGGTCACCATTTATGGAATTATTTATAAGTATTGTATCTATAGTAGTGGTTCTATAATACACACTTCTATTCTATATACACCCTTATCCTGTAGTTGCACAGATGACTCACTATTTTCTTAACGGGAACGGACTTACGAGTATAGTTTGCATATTAAAGTTTGTATGTACTCGTATGTCTTTTATCCAAACGTCAGTTTAGCCTTGGTTTTAACGTCTGAACCTCTCTCCTTGGGATCTAGATTCTTTTGTAATGACTAACTGCAGTATAAGAAAATTAGACTGAAGTTCTTTACTGACTTGACTGAAAACTTTCATTTTATTCGACGTCAAACATATAAAATATTTATAAGCAAATTTGAGTTTCCTCAAAAAAAATACTATATACTGTACTAGATCACTTGAGTTACCTTTGAGAATGTGGCAATTATGGCGTTAAATTAAGGCCTGCACACTTTAAATTTTCATAGAGAAAGGTTGATAAGTACTTTTAAATGGGCAGTCTGTACATATTAATAAGACTAAATCACAATGAGAACTATATTATTACACTACTCACCTAACTAAAGTGGCCGACATACCCCACAGAATTAGCAAGCTAAAGTGGCAATGGGCTGGCCATATCTGTAGGAAAGACGACCATCGCTGGGGTAGGAAAGTACTGGAGTGGAGACCGCGAACCGGCAAGCGTAGAGTGGGACATCCTGCAGCCAGGTGGAGCGACGATTTGCGAAAGGTTGGTGGTCGAAAGTAGATGCGCAATGCAGATGACCGAACCTTATGGCGTTCATTAGGAGAGGCCTACGTCCAGCAGTGGACGATTATTAAATAGGCTGATGATGATGATGACTCGCCTAACTAACTACTTACACTAAGCACATTTGAAAGTCTAAATATTCATATACCGATGAAGATCTATGAAAAATTACGAGTAAGATGATCAAGACCACTACTAGTTTATTAGCGGCATTACCATTGCAGTGTTTACAAATGTATTGAGCCAAAAAAAACGCGGACATTTCGGTCATAATTAGTTGAATACTTTTCTACCATGCATATAAAATAGAATACAAAACACTTTATAATTGCACTACAAAATACCAACTTGAAAAAACTTGAAAATGTGTGTGTGAGCATATTATTTATAATGATTAGATAGTTAATTAATACTACAGTGAACATATTGGTAACTAAACTGAAATTAGTAGTTTTTTTCTAGTATTATAACAAACTCATGGAGATTTATTTATTTTGTGGCAATATGGTTGATTGACTGGAATTTGTTAGGCTTCATTACAAGCGCGAAAATAGTGGTACTCTTCTGATGCAGTAATTGGAGTGTTTTTTCTCTTCAATCGACTTATTAAATGTATTGTTTCCGGGATAACGATATTTTTATCAATATTAAGCTTACGTTTGCCGGATTTCACTCGATATGAAAGACGACATAAGCTATGATAAATAACTAGTTTTTGTTGATATTTCAAAAATCACGACACCCATTTCGACTAAATTTATATGATAAATTTATAGACCACTTCTGAAGTATCTACCATATTGGTGAATAGAGGTGCTATTGAGGAACATATAAACAAAAAACAAACATACGAGTACAACCGAATTGAGAATGGGAATGTTTTGAAGTGCAATGTTTCCAGAGAAATTAAGTACAGGGCATAGAGATAAAACATCGTTCAAACAAATGAACTCTTCAGCTTCAATCTATTAATATAATAAATAATAGTTACGTGTTAGAAAGTATAAATGTGTGGATGTAGGTATGTATGTTTGTTGCTTTCTCACGCAAAAACTACTGAAGCGATTTTGATGAAATTTGATACATAGACAGATATTGATCAGGAGTAAAACGTAGGCTATTTTTTATCCCGTCTACGATTTCTATCCGATCTACGTCATCGGAGACTACGCTGGTGAAACCGCAGGGCACTGCTAGTATTAGTATAATTAAAGCTACTTGTGATTCATAGAAACACCAGACACTGTACAAATATGTGCATTCAATCAATCAATCATTTATTGAATAATACAAAGCTGACAAATTACAAGGTATAAGTAAGCTAAGCATTTACCATTGATGAATCATTTTGGAGCCATTGTGATGGCTTCAAGGCTGTCTGGTTTAATAGTTTAATAATAGTTTATTAATAGTAAACTTACATTCCTATCTAATTACATCTCATTGGAGACGTCAATCAGTTGCCTTATATCGACAGGGAAAATCACTTCGACGTGAGGTATCACCGCCCGAACCTGGTAAAAAAAATCAGCCAGGAGTTGCTCTGCACACATCGAAACCCAATGGACGCCGCATATGCACTGAGGGAAATATACTCCGGTATGTACTCTTCAGCATCCCTTGTAAAGTCCCTAGAGCAGATAAGGTATAAGGGAGCGCAAATACCCAAACCCTATCAAACACTCTCTTTTTAGTTCACACGCAAGAGGAGAAAGAGACCCTGACAAAGCAGGGTTATGGGTCAGGCACCGGTTTACGCTTCCTTACCATCCATGAAGCTCAGGGACTAACATACGAGTCGGTAATCGTAATCAAAACCAAGGCAAACATGAAGCTGCACGAGAGCGTGCCCCATGCGGTAGTTGCAATCTCACGGCACACGGGGACATACTACGCTGACGACACCGACGACGCTTTCGGTCGGTTCGTGCGGCGAGCGTGGGCTGCATCACCGAAGACCATCCGTGATTTCAACCTACAGATGGCCATCAGGGACAGAAGTGGCGGCTTAGGCAAATGACAAAAGGCAATTAGGCAAACACTCGATGTCGAGTCGATTACTAGCAGAATCCCAACCGGTAGTGATCGGCTCTACAGACGAGCAATAGAATTAGATTTTAAATGTACCCAACTCGGGGGGAGTTGGGTACATTTATATTATTTTCCTCTTCTTTTCCTTATCTAAGAAATATGTAAAAAAGACAATTGATACGACAATTGATCTACCAAGTAGCTGTGTATGTCAGAAACAACTTAGACTCATACGACACGCGAGGAGAGAGACATTCGAGCAATATACGTAACGCTGACAAGCTGGATAGTATACCTCACTCTCTCGCGAGATCGGAAAAACTGACTCACATTATGGGACCGGAAGTTTATAACACTCTTCCTAAAATAGTTAAATTAGCACCGAGTTCGGGTAGCTTCAAAAACCGATTAAAAAGCTGGCTTATCGATCAAACTTTTTATAGTTACAGCGAGTTTTTATATAGTGATGGCAAACTCACAATAAAGTTGTAAAAAATTGACATTGTTCATTACAATTGTAATAAGTACTATTTTAAGTTTTGACACTTATTTGTACGATACCTTTATAGTACAATATATAGTTCAATTTAAACTTTAAAAATGTATACTCTTTGTATACTCTTGTTTTGTTTTTTTATAAAATTGACGTGTAAATTGTACATTTATCAATAAAGAACTTTGACTTTGACTTTGACAAAGATCACGGACCCCGGAGTCTGTGGAGTGGCTAATTTAAATAAAAAAAAAGTATTTACCCTGTAAGGGCATGGCAATATTATACAACTATACAATTGTTATCTTATCATAACTAAAAGTACAGAATTTATATAATTACATAAATACTTTTTTTTAATATTAATGCCGTGAGAGTGGGATATATTTAAAATCATCTAGTTATTCGTTTAAACTGTAGTAATATTTCTGTACCAATAGTATTTTTAGTTTCAGTATTCATCTCCTAAAAATTGTCCTCAGCGGGAATCGATTACACGACCTACGGATCTGGAGATAGTTCTTAATTAAGCCACTAGCCATTTAATTTTGTAAACATTTTCTGACGACGATGTAAAACTAGCAAATAATGTGCCATTGCGTGTTTCAACACGCAATGGCAGTCTGCGAGTAGCCGTAACAAGTTCCTATCATTTCCTTTTATACTGTGAAAGGACTTCTCACATTAGAGACCTCTCTATTTATTTTACTACTTCTGAAACCCAAATGGACTTGTAGAAGTCCATTTTAGTAACTTATTTTTAGGGTTCCGTATGAAATAAATAACAGATCGTTTATTTTGTCAATAACAAGAACATTCACAAAATAAAAAGATGAAAAAGTACAGGCAACAAACGTCGAAAATTTTTAAATCCATTTTTTGTAGTTCTAAGTGTCTGAATCGTCCCCCTGGAGAAGTATCACACTTGTGCTAATTATTATTACACCAAGCCAAGTGTACAAATATTATTATATTTCAATTTGAAGGGCATTGTTTCCAGTTCAAAGTGGGATATCTCAATCAATAGGTGACGAACACAGAGCACAGTGTAGTAATAGGCGATGATTTGGTGGTGAGAACTCTTCATGTTCCAATATCTGTGTGGCACTGTATTGTTTTGGGTAGTCGTGTAACTTGTCATTTATTTTAGGATTATGTAAGCTTAGAGCACATTCTATTATTAAATCATAGTTCAACGAAGCAGACTAGACGGGGCAACCGTGCGGGGCGTACGGGGCTTGCGGGAAGCGTGCTCCCGCCATTGCCAACATTACAACGTTAGTATTTCGTGAGCGCGGTTCAGTTTTCAGTTTTATTTATCCGTGTCTAGCCATTATCGGCGTTTCTTCCAAGATCAAAAGCGACGAACTTCGGTAGTATTTCTTTATATTGTGCTTAGACCATGCTTATTTTACGACAGTGAGTCCCAGTATGAGAGATACGTAAGGGGTAAACACGTCTCACATCCGTTACCTGGCCTGTCACTCAAGCAATTTAGAGCGACATTTACAAAGCGATCTTGTCTACCCTTCAGACTTCAAAAGATCCTTAGTCTAGTCCCGAATATATTTACAAATTCAATATTGTGCCGTTCCTTTCTAGTACCATAACTTTTGCGTTCTCTACGGAATAGTCCTGTCTCATTAAATTTAACGAGTGACATGAAAACTTTCTTGCTAAATTGTTTTTTCGTATAGTATTTAAATATCGTCACACTACCTTTGTTCCATCAGAAATGTTCAGATGATTTCATGTCAGTCCTGAAATTAAAAAAAATCTAAACGAATGAGGCGTTTTCCAGACGCAAAAAGACTTGTCCAAGATAGTTCTATATATTGTCAAGTGTGACACCACTGTTGGTTTTTGTGAAATTTCTCTCACAAAATATGACAGTGGCGCCACCTACGGTGAAATTGTGAACTCTATTTGACAGGTCTTTTTACGTCTTGAAAACGCCCCATTCACATTCAAATCGTCAGTAAATGTAAATGATCATCATCTTTATCAATATTGGCCTGTATTCGCCCATAATACGCTACTCAGCCCAGTCCTTGGTCTTAAGTGCAAATTATACGAATCAAGTCAACATAAAACAAAAATCATTCAAACTAATGATGGCTGTCGATCGATCTATCTAAATTCATCCATCCGGCAGGAAGCGGGCACGTTACGCTGCGATCACTACGAGTAATCGTAGCACAAAAGATCTATTATTGGCACTCAATAAATCAAAAATTGGATGTACGTGTAAGGTCGAACAATAGAAAAGCACTTTCGAAATTGCTGCGCTTACACAGTCCGATACGACACTCATTTACTCGTACTTTATCAGACTAACACTGCCTTGTTTAATTGTAGGTATAATCGTGGTGGAATGTGAAAGCGTTTATAATTAATTTACGACAGCAACTTCCACATGTATAACCCTACGCTTTGCTACCCTATTGTATTTACCACCCTATTGTATTTGCTACCCTATTGTACTTACCCTATTGTATTTGTTCATGCTTTGCAGTGAGGCGTACATTGTCCAAATCGACAAAATTGACCCATGTGATGGGTCCAGACGTCTACATATGAGGAGTTTTATTCCTTGCCTTTATAAATCAACAAATGATTGTTTATTTTTAAAGTAACGGACAAAATTATTATTATTATTTTATAATTTATTTGTTAATTACGGGCATCCTCAATACAGTCTCAATAGATTGTAGTTTTGTAAATAATATTTATTTGACACTGCATTGTGCAAATATACTTATTGTTTACCGAATTTGATTTTATAGTTTATGCGTAAGTAAATAAGTTTAAATGTATGTACTCGTACTATGTTTGAATATTTTATATTTTATAGAATTACACATTTCAAGGTTACTTTTTAGCCTCAAAAATCGAAAACGTGAACTATGTGAGTAAAACTGCAGTATTCTGTACTGCAATAAACAGTGACGAGACGAGCATGACATGTGCCTGATGGTAAGCAATATGCCTGCCACATAACAGCACAGTGACACGCAGCTATTGGAACATGAAGAGTTCAAATCATTACCTAGCACTCCCAATGCAGATCTAAGATGTTATATCTCTAAGCCCTGTATTTTATCTGATAACATTGCGCTTCAAACCGGAACACAGTAATATTTGCAAATTTCTTCATTTAATTTATTCTATATTCCTATATTCGATCAATGTTTAATCGTATCGTAAGCTATAAAGCTGTGTAGGGCACCATCGCCACTCCATTGTCACGCCGGGATCCCCCGTAAATCTGCCTTCAGCCCTTGGACCGTATTGAAGTCAAATTGAGTGCTGACGGAGAATTCTTTTCTTTCCGCCCACGCCTTCTGACTGGACCTGTTGCTTTTGAATCTTAGTTTCATCACCGAGATTTTCGTCCCTGAATAATATACGTTTTCTACATACAAATATATCACCGTAAAATTGAGAACAACGTCAGTTTTGCAATAAAACTCATGTGATCTCTGAATTTAGAGCGATACTGTTTTTTTAAGTAAACGCGCTCTTAGACCGTGATTTCTATCAAACAAGATGGCGGTTAAGTGTTAGCCTATCTTTGTTCAAAAACAGTAGTACTCTGGAAATACGGACAAAAGTACAAATACGATATATTATTATGTTCAGAGGTGTCGGTAAGTGACAGGTAATAGAGTCGCGAGTTTTTCCCATCTCAAACGTACCAACAGAAGTTTTAAGTTTTAACTTTAAAAAATTTACGTACTAGCATCGCCCTGCGGTTTCACGAAACAAATATGTAGTATATTATGTGTTATTCCAAACCGATATCTATCTATGTACCAAATTTCATCATAAGTAATTTTTGCGTGAAAGAGTAAGAAACACATTCGTACGAGTACATCCAAACATTCTTAGAAACTTTTGTGTTTATAATATTTTTAGGATTTTAAATGCTTAAGAAATGAACGTCTAGTTGATTTAATTTTAGTACAGACCAGTGTCGAACTAGTCATATTATAGTCGAGGTGGCATTTGCCAGTTGGGCCCCAGCCTGCGCGGGCCCCCCACGGGCCATAGGTCTGGCTCGCAGGGCATGCGGCAACCGGATAAAGTTTCGAGCCCCGGCCTTGTGATCGCCATGGAGCCACCCGGGCCCTTTCGGCCCAGTCCAACCCTGGTGCAGACGCCTGGTACAGGCGTCAGGGATTAAAATTTCACCCCAAAAGATTTAACAATCGACTACATCAATTTATTGGGTACATCAAAAATCTCATTAATATGTTATTACCTATTGCGAAACCCGATTAATCTAGATTAGACAAACGTTATTTACAGCCATAAGTGTTTGTCCTCTTCTTCATCAATAAATTATAATAATTTAACGACAAATTGCTAGGACGTGAGTTCGCTTTGAATGACTAATAGCCGTTTGCTTTTAATAGCCATCTTGGCTTTTAATGGCCGTCTTGAACTAGAGGTCACTGGAAGTTCGATTACTTGGTGTCTACTATTGTTGTAACATCAATAGAAGTCACACTAAAATGACAACGCGGAAAGTTTGTATCCGTTATTGCTTCACTTCACAAGTTACAGCTGGTCTAGTCGGAAGAACAGTGAAGTCCCTATAAGTCCGAAGATTTAATATTTACCAATATTGAATTTGTGCAACAGATATTTTGAAAGTACGCGATAATTTGTTTATGAAAACTAACCGTTCTTATTAGGTTCTAACACTGACTTTAGACAACCGGTTCGAGTAGGGTCCTATCACTGAGATTTGACTCTAGGTGGGCTCCCGCTAGAAGCTCTGCGGTCAACCCTGAGTGTCGCTTCTCCATACTCGGCTTGCGCTCCACTACGGAGGTCGCTTCTACGCTCTCTACGCTCGCCACCTCCCTCCTACGATATGCTTGGCCTCGCATGGTTCGCTCCACTTAAGACCTCTCTGAGCTTCTGGCTCCCGCATTTTTTAAATACACTCTAGGAGTAGTAGCCACAAGACGAGATGCTCCGAGTCGGATCTTAAGTAGCCTAACCAGTCAAATTTGGATACTAGAAAAATAAGGACAGTTTTTTATGTAATTTAAATATAAATTAATTTGTTTACCAAACAACATATTATCAAATAAAGATGTGGCAAGTCTTGGTTTAATTTTCAAGCATTTATTATTTAACAAAAAATATGAAAAGACTAATTTGACAAATAATACGTTATAGAAAGAACGTTTGTCAAATAATAACTACTTTGAGTCATAATCTAAGATTGGAGATACGATTGTTAAATATTTATTGTGTAATATAGTACATTACGTGTCAAGGGAGGAAAGTAGGACATTTCAACCCGCGCGATATTGTCGCCCTCGCCTTCGACATACAAACAAAGCCGCAAACAAAGGAAGAAATTGAAACTTTCGGCCTCGGGATGATGAATAATCATTTGACGACCCGTGAGTTTGTCGAACGTTGGTTATCAAATGTCGATTTGTGAGTGAATAAAAGGTTTTTGGAAAAAACATTACATCTGTATAACCGTATATCTGTCGACGTAAAATTATTAACACCGTCAGATCACAATCTAACGCGTGAGCTTATAATCTCACGGTAGGTTAGGTTAGTTTGTAATCTGATGTCGTTAGATTATAATCTGTCAGTTATTACAATTTTACGGTTCCATATCCAAATATCCATTGCTCCTTTTGTCGCTTTTTCACGGTGGAATATCTTAACGAATTTTTGTATACGTTACTTTTTCATAGCAGAACGTATTTTTGTGTGGGTTACTTCTTCAAGATCGGTTATTTAAACTTATTTGTGTACGTATGTGTTGCTCCTTAATAACAGAATATCGAATATCTCAATGTGTATTTTGTATCCGTTGCTCTTTCTAGTCGTATAACTCTGCAAATGCTTGGTAACAATTTAGGCTTTTCAATTACAAGTAGATACGTGGCATTGAACTGTTAAAAAAAACTAAAATGTAATTACTACATAAAGTATAAAATACAAAAATTATTAAGGCGTGTTGTTATTAAGCGCATCAGCAACAGTTAAATTTTGTAGCAAAGTCAAATCGGTCAATGGGCATCTAGATGTTTTTGACATTTGCCAAAGAGGTAAAATTGAACTTGAGTAATGTTTTGAATTACAGAGGTTAGTTATTAAAGGCACATTGAAAAAACGATACGTCGTTGTAAGTGATATTACAAAGGACAATTACCAAGTCCTCTGTAGTTGTACCAGTCAGTACAAGCTCCAAATACATTTGTCGTGTCGAGCATTGTCTTCTATTGCGGGAATTTCAAGGGCAGATAGGCCTTTTACAGGTCGTAAAAGCATAACGACAACGTAATAAAAAATGTTCTATAACATCTACTTACTTTGATACTTTCGCATTTGAAATGTCTACACTACATATCTACCTACACTGACTACGTATCTGACTACTGTGTCTGTTGTACTAAGGTACATCGAACCAAGTAATCCTACTATATACCTACTCAATGTGAAAGTTTAGATGTTTGCTAGATGAAGATCTTAAAATCCTGATGATTAAGCCCACCACCAGTTTAAAGTACATTGAGCATCACTACACCCGGCTTTGTTATAGGATGCCGTTGGCGGTCGCTTTCACATTTTCAGTGATGACTACTCACTAGTTAAATTGTCCAATTTTGTCTGTTGGACCGATTACTATCGGTTAGGACACGTCAGTTAGGCCAGTCTTTTGTTATTTTTAAATCGATTGAGTCGTCGTTTGTTATTTTTTAAGTCGCCTTTTCCAGCTCAGAATTTCCACTACGGCAGCATTTCTGCCTCTCATGGACATCTAGAAGTTGTACTCCCGGAAGATCTTCGGTGATGCAATCGATTCTCGCCACACGAACTGACCAAAGGCGTCGTCTGTGTCGTCAGATTTGTATGTGAAGGCCCCAGTGCACCGATACGGCGTGATAGCTTCTATCTTTGTACTTTTGCTGCCTTATTTGTTGTGGTGATGATGGCATCCATATCCACGTCGAAATGTCTAATCACCTATGTTGTCTTTCTACTTATTGAAACTCTGTTGAGCCACTGCATTCTTGATACTTCCCAGTTTTCCCAACCTGCTTTGCCGCTAGTGTTCTCTTCGATAATCTTGACAATCTTGAGTATCTTATCGTCCAGCATAACCTTGATGCATCGGGCGGGATAACTACAATAGGGTCGTTTGTGGTGTTGTAAAAACAGGTCTTCTCTCGGGATATGTTTCTCTCTCTTTGTTAGTGTAACGAAAACTATTCTCTGCACTTCATCATCGTTAAATACAGTAGTGATGACACATTTGTACATCTGCTCATAGAAATACTCAGAAGTGCACGCAGGTTCCGAACCTATGATTCTGAAATCGGACGTTCTTGCGACTAAGCCACCACAACATATTAATAACGTGTCTCGCCTGAATTTATAAAATTATAAAGATGTCTTGATGTTAAAAAAATATATGTTCAAAAACTAAATATAATTTCTAAATAAATGTTTTACTTCACACACAAATTAATGAAATAGAGATACTCGTGAATTTACTAATTGGAAAGCAAATCAGAGTAATTAACGAACGCCTAGTGACTTTTAACTAAAATAACATAATGGCTATTTTAATCATGGAATTAATTAGGTTTAGATTTTCTGAACAGACAGCAAGTTTTGAATGTAAGAGTAAATTTATAATATTAAAATGTTGTCTAATTAGTAAGTTTAATAATAATGTACTTACTGTAATTATGAGTAGCGATGGCTGGTTTTAACGTTGAAGGAAAACATCGTGAGAAAACCGCAATATTCTTAGGAATTTAGGAAGTGTCTTTCAGGTCAGGCGATCTGAATGAGTTCAACCCGAAAAAAATTGGAGTAGAGTACAGGTTTTCCGCTGACATTATAACAAAGCCAACACATTACTACAACCCCTTAAAATTCATCCTTATCATCTTTCACGCTATATGGCTTTTTAACTTTGGATTTGAAATTTTAGATCTTATTGTGAAAACCGCACAAGACTTACTTTTAATGAGCTATAAACATTTTCCGCGTTACGGTCTCGATCACGAGAAGACTGGTTGACCAAAAAAGTCACGAAATATCAGTAGGGCTGTGGGTAACTGTAGTGAGATTTCACGTGGTTCTTCTTTGAAGGCAAGATTTCCAAACCGAAAAACGCTGCGTGAGTACTCGGCTTTAGTATAAAGAATAAACAGCCCACTAAATGTTCTCACTGCTGGGAATCGGGGCCTTCTCTCGCTAGGGCATAATCCACCATATTGACTCAATACGGGTTGGTGGATGATACATGAGTTTGAAATATTCCAGCCTACATGTCGGTTCATGTTCATTTTCCTTCACTGTAATTAAGTTAGCGACTCGCCGTTGCTACTAATTACACTGCTCCTTTTCAACTTGCACTCAGTTGAACAACTTACAAATGCCGGCATAGTGCTGAATCTTATTGATTTATACCTTTCTATCATACTACATAGGTCTGGTGGTTCATATGAACTATACATTTTATTCACGGACCTGCAGTCTATAAGGTATTCTGATTTTTTTTAAACATGAACCAAAGAAATACACGTGGTTTTAGTAGTCTATAATCTTATCATGTTTCACCATCTGGGAGTCAAAACGTTGCTAAAGACATCACGTGAGTAATAATAGACGATCTCTAATCATTGTTTAAATACCTCGACGTTTCGGCAGCGTTACAACCGCCGTGGTCACGAGAAGACTGAAGGAATTGCGGGTCGTCTCATTGCGAAAGTGTTGTGTGTCGTGGTGGTAACCCTGCGATTTTTGAAGACCAAATGAGGGTAGATCTAGATCCGCTCATTTCGCAATGAGACGACCCGCAATAACTTCAGTCTTCTCTTATACCTTATATCTTATGTGGCTGGTATACGTAAATAAGAAACAAACATCAAATAAATCAACAACTTCACAATAAACGAAATCTCGTACGTCTCCCAACATAACTCGATTTATTTTATGAACCACTATTTTTAATCCTGTTAAAATGTCATCAAAGAATTTTTCGAGTCCAGCTCTTTAATTGTAGAATGTCATCAAAGAAATTTACAACACCACCTCCTGTACTCGAAGAATGTTGTCAAAGAATGTTACCAGTCCAGCTCCTGTACTCGTTGAATTGTTGTTATTCAGAGAATGAATTGTAGTTTATTCAAAGAATGCTACGAATCCAGCTCCTGTACTATAGGCCCGGATTTGCTGATGAATTGGTAATGAGTTGCTAATCGTTGCAAAACATATCGAACATTAGGTAGTTTCTCGCCGAAATGCTGACAGAACAGATTAGGATACTCGTATATTACTCGACTAAATTACGGGGTTTAGAGCAATGCTATTTCAAGAACTTTCATGATTTGGTCTTTTTGGTCGATCGGAGTGGACTAGTGGCGAGAACGTCTGGTTTCATGATCGTAAGTAAGGTCGACGGTTCAAATGCTGTCGTCACGCTCTGAAATGATAAGAAATCTTCAGGTAAACTCGGGACCATGGCCATTAGCCATCTAGAAATGCGTCAGCGTTTTCTATTTGCTATGCAGAAATGCGTCAGCATTTCTAAATGGGCATGTTCATGACTCATGGCCACGCTCTGCGGTTTCACCCGCGTAGTTTCCAAAGTAAGCTATCAAATTCTGAGCTATAAGTTTACACATCTATTGGCAGTTGCTATGACTGCACATTTTTTATATTGAAGAGTGTGAAGTTGGTATCTATCACTACATAGTAGAAAACA
>JADLOZ010000489.1:0-25000 GCA_017562165.1 Ectropis grisescens
CTATTTAAATCGATATTTTGCTTTTGTGGTATGTATTTTTTATTTCATCACTAGGTGGCGTTACTGGTATTCTAAATTGTACTAATAAGTTTTTGCTGCTAAAAGGATTATGATGCCACATTTGGATTCTTTCGTTCTTGATTTTTTTCTGTGTTACCTACAATTAAATTCATACATTAACATTTCACTAGGACTTGGCTTAGATTTACGGGTTCAACTTGCTTGAATTTAATTAAAACTCAAAATTTTAATTATTTTGATTCCACACAAGCTTCGTTAAAATTTTACGCCGGCGAAGTCGCGGGTAACGGCTAGAAAACAGCTTGCGGATAAAAAGAAATAGGTATCAGATCATGCACATTACCTTCAGGCTTTTCATAATGTATCCTATAAAATCCTACAAACTTAACACTTGCGGCTATGTTCGATACTACGAAACCTTACTAAGTATGTTTGATTTTGTTTAAAAAAAGAAAAATAAAGATGATAAAATTAAATAAATTTTTGTGTGGAAAAACAAATTCACTCAAACTCAAAGGGTTTTCAATGACTACTTATCCAAATATTTGACGTACGACACTTCCAATTAATGTATAAGTCAGTAACATCTGCTTACGCGAACGAAGTAGCGGGTTCAGCTAGTTCATTTATAAAAGTATTAATAATTAATCGCTCATGTCATGTAAAATCCCAAGACTCAATGTTGAATTCATTATAGAAGCTATTAATAAAATGACAAAATTGACGACTCTTAAACTATGACTACAAATTTGATGATCTAGATACCTATGTCCATGGACGTATAAAAAAAGTTGGACCTACGTCCGACTAAAACAAGAACTGTCCATCGAGTCGGC
Source organism: Ectropis grisescens (assembly GCA_017562165.1). Lineage (NCBI taxonomy): Eukaryota > Metazoa > Arthropoda > Insecta > Lepidoptera > Geometridae > Ectropis > Ectropis grisescens. The sequence continues at coordinate 858 of JADLOZ010000489.1, forward strand.
CACACAGTATGCACGTGTGCGCTGTCACATACAGACTGACACGCACACATCAGTGGGGCATTACACGCGCTACTTGTGTATATGCGTGCGTGTCAGCCTATCAGTGGCTACCTGACAAATGTGGCCGACTCTAGTGACACAGTTTTTGTTTTAGCGAGACTACGTCCGTTTTTTTATAAGTCCATGCCTATATCTTAGTTCATTTTTAATAATTTGTTAAAACAATACTTTGTGGTCCCCGAAACTACGAAAATCGACTGAACATTCAGAAACATGAGATCTCTTGTCTCTAAATTTGCTTCTGTATTCAGTAGACTAAATTTAGCCAAGCTTTTTTTTTTAAATAAAGATTGACGAGACGAGCAAGACATGTGCCTGATGTTAAGCAACATGCCTGCCACATAACAGCACAGTGACACGAAGCTATTGGAACATGAAGGTCCAAATCATTACCTAGCACTGCACTGCGCTCGTCACCCAGAGATCTAAGATGTTACATCTCTAATAATTTCTGCCCAGTAATTTCTCTGGAAACATTGCCCTTCAAACCGGAACACAGTAATGTTTGTACATTACTGCCTGGCTGTAGAATAACTGGTAAAGCTGTGGTACTTCCCCAGGCGGACTCTGCTAAGAGTCCTACCACTATTAGCGTTGCCTTTAAGCTAGCAATCGATGTTCAAGACTGAAATCTTTTTTCGAACAAGGGTAGGGTTACTTATGTTAATTCAATATCTGTCCGTTGAAAATGTATTTATTAGTATTTAAAGATAAACACGTCACTGACTATCAGACGACCACCCAGCTCACTTCGGCGGCTCACTAGTCGCGGGTTCGGGGTGAGGTCGATCCTCTCGAGCCAGTGCAGCAGACGTCGGTATGACGCGCACTCGAATTCCGTAGGGTAGCTGTGGATGAGACATTATTTTATAAAAAGTCTGTAATGAAAATGAAACTGCTGAAGAGTTTGTACTAAACAAAACGTTTGTGTGTTTGTAAGAACGAAAGTGGCCGACATAACTCAAAGAGTAAGCAAGCTGGAGTGGCAACGGGCAGGCCACATCGCTCGCAGAACTGACAACCGATGGGGAAGAAAGGTTCTCGAGTGGCGACCACGGACCGGAAGACGCAGTGTTGGACGGCCTCCCACTAGATGGACAGATGACCTCACAAAGGTCGCTGGAAACCGCTGGTTGCAGGTTGCGCGGGACCGTTCGTTGTGGAAATCAGGGAGAGGCAATGTTTCCAGTGGAATTACAGAGCATAGAGATCTTATATCTCTGGGTGACGCGCGCAGTACACTCCGCGAGGCATAAGCTGAGCTTCGCATTTGTGTGAGTGTACATGGATAGTGTAGGTGTGACAACCGGCCTTAGGCGCGGCGCCATTCTGTCTCGCCGCGCTCCTGCCTGATTGGTGATCACTCACACTAATGCAAAGCTCAGCCTATACCTCGCGGAGTGTACAATGGTAGGTAATTTGGACTCTTCATGTTCTAAAAGCTACGTCACTGTGCTGTTTTACCTGCTTGTCTCGTCATTCTACCTCTATAGCGTAGGTATGAAAATGAGATTCTCTTTATAGTATAGATACATAGATATAACAACATAAACGTCTGTCGACTGAAGATGAACATTCAGATGACATAAATAAAAACCAGAAATAAAAAGAAGATAAAGAAGAAGAAGACTTTAATCAGCTGACTATTTTTTTTTTTTCATTTTATAAATTAATTAATGACTACTTACCTACAACAAATGGTCTTGCCAGACATATTGCATGCCTCTCGCAGAGGCCAGTTTGTATGGGTCAACTTTTAAAATGTTTTGTATCATCTTATCTTACCTGCAAACAGCAATAAACATTTTGTATTTGTATTTGTCAACTCACTGTATATTGATGGTTTCAAGTTCCTTTACTTGGCACTTGTAGTAGGGGACGCACTCGCCTAGATTTGTTTATTTATTTAGGTATACAAAACAGTACACAGTTAACAATAAACTAAAATAATATAAAACAATTTTTGACCTAAGCTATGCATGTTTTTGCGTGAAAGAGTAAACACATCATCACTTTAAATATGTTCTGTAATAAGAACTAGATGGCGCTGTATGTTGATAAAACGCGGTATTAACGTTATCCACAGGTGTTATTAGACTTTTGATTAGTTTGTTTAATGCCAGCTATAGCTATTATTGTGTATATATGCCATTCTTCGGTTATTTATTTTTAAACTCCATTCTACCGATTAATGTTGAGTCGGTTAGTGGATGAGCGAGTACTAGTGTTGGGTAGGACACGACATATTTATAAAAGAGTTTGTAAGAGTAGCCTCATTTTTGTACTGAACCAGTACAATGTCCCACTTCAAATGAGGCTCGGCGTACTAAAGCTCGGCGATACATTTGAAGTTCCGAGTAAAAACATGACATTTGGCGTTATTGCAGTACAATTACAGTCTGAGCTCTGATTGATGACATACTAATAAACAGTATCGTAAAGTAATACAAAATAAAATGCTTCGTAAATATTTTTTGTAAGTAGGTAAATAAAAAACCAAATATATTTAGAAGTATATAATAAAAAAGCTAATGAATAAAAGTACCATTTAAAAATAATATTTGCGTGACTTTGCTGCCACTGAGGCGGTTTCTTCTTACCGCAGACACGTAATGTTATTGTAAAAAGACGCACTACTGTAATTTGTAGCTTGCGTCTCGCCCCTCTCTATCTACGTCGTATAGTTTTACGAGGACGGAGAGTAAGTCACGCGACATCTCGACTGCCGCGACATAAAATTTGAAGTAGTACAACGTAAAATGTTGAGCCGCTCTTACATCTTGATGTCATGTACGGGACAAATGTACCGCCTCTTGTGTGTCCTACTCTAGACTAGCGAGTACCCAAGCATACAGTCAAGAAATAAGGGTCGTGCTCATGATTGTACGATACCTAATATGTCAATCTAACCTTGTCAATTTTACGGAATTTTATTTCATATCAAAGTAAGTTACAATATTAATAGTAGCACAAATTATAAATAACTGGCGACCCGCCCCGGCTTCGCTCGGGTGCAATGCTGATACTAAATATAAGCACCTACTAATAAAATTCCGGTCCGGCGGCAAAACGTTTCGTTTTACGTAGTCACATAAGTCACAGTTTTTTGTGATGGATACTGTTTTGGCGCGACCACAACGCCACCGGCGAAATGCACAATAAGTAAGTTAATATTGAACGCTTTATGCAGGGTTTAAACGCGATCCTATACTGCTAACAACATACACACAAATACTTAATTTTTTAACTTTTATAAGTGTACAATTGTACATCATCTCTCCTGATGTTAAGCGACGATGCGGTCCACGATGGAGCGTAGAAGAGACCTATTCACTCTCGATTTGAAGACATTGAGATTGCAACCATTAGGGAAAACCCACTCAGGCAACGCATTCTACATCCTAGACGTTCTCGTGACGAAAAGTAGAGTCAATTCGAGTTCGAATCTTTGGAACGTCAACTATGAAACGATGTTGTTTTTTCGAGCTACGATCAGTGCAATAGAAAAAAAGGCAAAGTGGTATTAGATCATGCAGATCAGGTGCACACTCTCAAAAGTGTATTCAATAAAAAAAAAACATCAGGGCACCATGTAGAAACGAAGTTCCTTCGGATAAAACAAAATCAAAACAATAAAAAAAAATTGCTTAATTTTATTATCTATGGTACAATCTTTGATTAAATACTTGTCTAAATGGAGCGTTACGCTGTGATTGCGGCAAAAGTAACAGGCCAGGTTTCAAACACTTGTGTGCGTGTCACGCACACATATTTATTATAGTGTGCGAGTGCAACGGAAGATGTGCGGCATCCTTGTCTCACCTTTTGAGAGTAATCGTAAGATTTTGAATGCATACTGCGTACGTGCCATGTCCTAGGTGAATGCTATTTTTTTTTTATTAAGATGGTTTTTGTGATAAATGTTCAGAGCTTTACGTGAATATTATTTGTCTCCTCTCCTGATAACAAGTAGAAGCAGCCCCGCACCTCTAAGCGTGCCGTAAGGAACTTCGTTCCAATAAATCTTATCTTATACCTTTAAACGAGCAATTCTTGTAGGTATATATATATATATAGAATCTGAATCTCGGAAACGGCTCGAACGATTTCCATGAAATAATCATGATCTAGCCAGGTTTTATTAAAAAACACCGTTTTACGTGCGTTTTTAGACAATGAAAAACTGTTACATAAAGATTAGAATGCGACGGTAAATTTCGCGACAGTATAATAGCTCAGTCGGGAAGATGGGCGGTTATAATATGGTAGGTCCGAGTTCGAATCCAACCGGCCGCCTTTCCTTTTGAAGTTCTTTTTTTTTTTTAGAAAATCATTTTGTATCTAAGTATCCGAGCCCCACCCAGGTACTATCTAATAAGCTAGCAATTTTACGCTGAAAAAATCCTACCCTACAGATAACATAAATAGCTACCTACGTCCTACAGACTAGAGCAATGCACTGAGGCGCTTCGCTCGGAGCTCTCTGATTGGCTACCGAAGACCCGCGCGGAGATCAAGGCTCTGCTATTGGAGCTCGCCGACACGCAAGTGACGCACCACACTCAGGTCGCTATGAGCTGGGAGAGGGCGCTCAAACAGACTCAGGTGAGGACGAACATTACAAAACTACTGGGTTTTTTTCTCACTTTTATACTTTTTTTATACTTTGTTTTGGAAGCGCTGGAGTGTTTCCGTGTTGGAGTGACTCTGATCAATGCCCCATGGTTTACTAGGAATACTGAAGTACAAGAGTATTTGCAAATTTGAACGATCAAAGAGGATATAGAGAGGTTGTAGACCTGTTGTGACTTTTCTTTTTTTTAACATTTATTCAGCGTGGCGCTATGGTGCCGACATTAAATGAACACACGGGTAGGGTTACTGACCAGTAATCATACAAAAGGAGTGAAAAATAAAAATTCGCTTATTTAAAAAAAAAATAGTTTCTAACAAACTAAATAATTGTATCAAGCTATCGAATGAAACTCACGCTGTGCACTAGATTCATTCAATAACTTCCGTTGTGTGAGTAAGTTGCGTTTGAGTAAAGCTGGCAACGCCGCATCTATCATGCCTTCTACCGCCTAACTAAATCGGCTTTGGCTTTGCTATTGCCATCTCTTATCATGTCAAACGAAAAAAGAGAGAGAAACTACAAAGCTATGACAGTATTCGTTCGTGCGGTAAGCCCCCGAGTACCTACCTATCAGCCGCCGCCGCGCCAAGCGGAGTCGTAGGTACCTACCTATCTACAGATACGTTTACATAATTTTTAGTTATTTAATTCTGATTAATTTGGAACGTGAGTAGGTACATCATGAAACAGCAGATTCAACATCTGTTCACCACTAATAAATCGAATACCCAATAATAAACAACAAAGGTAAGCACACAAAATGTAAATAAATGCGTAGGTACCTAACCTATTGTAATTTTGGTGAAACATACCAAAATGTTGACTTTGAAATAATAAGATGCGTATTGTCAGTACTCATATCAAGGGCACTTCGCATTTTCATTATTCCCACTGGTGGGACTAGGGACCTTCTCTAGCAAGGAGATAGGCAGTTAAGGCCATAATCCATCACGCTGGCCTACTGCAGCTCGGTGGATGACACATACCCACGAAAAGTACATGTCGATTTCCTCAAGATGGTTTCCTTCGCCGTTTTTAATTTAGCGGTCTTACGCACATGGCTTTGAAAAGTCAGTAGTGTGCGGGGGTACGGATCAGCAGTCGCCGTTCTTCCTACTAAACCAAGCGTCACTTCAAGAACACTTGGTAATAACAAAAAGCATTAGCGTTTTTAACCTGAAACCAGCTGAATTGGTTAGCCTACAACATTCTTTAAAAATAAAATAAAAACAACTTCTCGCGATAGGTTTGGTTTGAAGATTTGAATTTCATAAACAATTTAACCAACAAAACCCTTTCAAATAAAAGATAAATTTGTTTGAAATCTAATTACGATTACGTAAGTAAATAAAATTAAGAATGCCTTAAAAACAGTAACTAGGTAGGTACCTATTAGTTGTAGGGATAGTTGTAAGTTGTAAGTACCTACCTATACACCTCTACATCTACATGCCTCTACGCACTCGCACGGAGCGGCAACACCGCGCCTACTCCGGCGCGGCGCCGCGCCGGGTAATCTTTGAAATTTTAGGTACAAACATCGGAGCGAAACTTTTGATCTCCATTTTAAAATGGTCTACGTGACCGCCACTTTCGCGAACACTAAACCTTATTAAAAATGAAAATGAAAACGAATGCTTGCCAATAAGTGTCCAGGTGAAGCCGAAATCTGTGATGCTCTGGGAAACTTGCACTTTGTCGATGACTTGCTTTGGGCGACAAATCGTTATCGCAAAGGCAGCTATTTGATGGGTTTCTGTGTCAACTAAAGTCATGTCTGCATACTATGGAGTTCCACAACACCAATTAAATAACTACTCACAAAACAAAATCACAACACAAAAGTACATAACAAAAAGGCGTCTTTATCGCGGTATCTAACCTAATCTAATTGACACTGACTCGTACAATAAATTACAGTAAATAAACGACAAAAATAATGCGTAAGTCTTTTCGCGAATAATTAAATTACTTAATTACCTAGCTAAGGATTTAAAACAGTAAATTGAATTTTGAAAATTGCAAATAACTCAGTAAATAAAAACGATACACGAAATTTAATTTTACAGAATGCCTAAAAATATGATGTGTGATATGTGGTTTCATTTAATGTCGGCACCAAAGCGCCACGCTGTATGTTTACACTTGACCGCCATCTCGCCTGATGTTAAGCGACGATGCGGTCCACGATGAGCGTGTTCACCTAGAAGGAACCGATTCACCCTCGATTTGAACGTATAAAGATAGTAACCATCGGGGAAAACTTTCTCAGGCAACGCATTCCGCAGCCTAGACGTTCTTGTCATACAAGCAGAGTCCAGTCCAGTTCGAGTCTTTGTAACACCAATCATGAAACGATGTCGCTTTTTCGAGCTACTAGCAGTCAATACAAGGGCAATTATCATGCAGATCCATTATTAACCATTAAATAAGATGATAAATATCACCTTATTTCATGCCTTATATTTATGGTATAATTTGAACATAAATATAAATGTTGGTGGAAAATTCACACACAATATAGCTGATATAATACTTATAAAGTTGTAAATACATACTTATTATACATAGAAATAGCCAGACACATTGCAAACATTTGACTTTTCACACAAACATTTGCAGTGGGTGGGAGTCGAACCCACATCCCACTTCGTGGTCTCACTGCTGCAATTGGGATTCAACAAGTACAAAAATAAAATGTTGGATTACCTCAAACGACCTTGGATTTGAAATTTATACAGTATTCTACTAGTCAAGCCCTTTCATTTGATAGCCCTATTATTATTGAGGGAGGTGTGAAAGAATGTTTTATCCGCCATTTTGTGGATGCGGCCATTTGAATCGATATTGAGATTAGCGCTTCCAAACACATCTTTTTAACTTTTTAATATTAATCATGGTATAATAATATAACTCCGCCTGGTACTCTCTTCCGAGACTCGGGAACCACGTGACTGACACAAGCCTACGTCATCATGCTGTTTACACGTTCTCAAACTTTAAAATGTGGGAGAATTTAAAACAACGGTGCAAATTATTTTAACGGCGTGTGTGTATATTCATGTAGAAACATAGTACAATACGAGTAAAACAAATCTAATGTATTAACTTAAACTTTATTTATCTATTCAAGAAAAACTGTTGAAAAACGAATCCACAGTTAATCAATAAACGGTGTTATATCAATAAACACTTTAAGCAATTTTCGTTTTAATTTCTTCTGGAGTTGATTATTAACGATTTTTTTATTTAATTCTTTTAGTCTTATGTATGTCCTCGTTCTGACCAAGCAAAGTATCACATCGTAATCTATTTGAGGGTATTGGGTTTTGACGTCCTTGTGTACTATATCTGCTAGGCTTTGAAAGATAAATTTATATGAATTAGAATTTATATGAATTAAATCTAGATGGAATATATAAATTAGTTACTTAGGGGGGCTGCTTGCGTCATCAAGCAAACACGGAACATAAAACTAGTAATTATTGTCGAAAAGTACGTATACATACCATTTTTAAATGTTGTTTTCAGTCCACAATAGCGAAGCCATTCATTGGCTACGGATTCTTTTTTCGAAAACGAATAAAATCTGATTATACTGCCCTTTTCACTCCTACTCTTGCACTTCCGAATAGAACAGCCAACCATTTTCGTAACAAAACATTAATTACCAAGCTTACGATGTGAAAAGATTGGAAAACACTGCGATTGCTGACACTGAGCGAGAAGGAAATGACAATTAACACGCGTTCGACAAGGATGACGGTCAGGGACAAATGGCGGATTGTCAAATATGACAGCGCTATCCTGTGCTGCCAATAGTGTAAACGGAATTACCCGAAAGTCTGAAATTTCTTTCGTGAATCGGAAGATATTTTTAACGAATAATTAAAAATGACGTGTTGTTGTAAAATTTAGAATAAAAAACATATAAATGAAAATTATAAAATTTTAAAAAATATTTTAACTAATTAATCATAGATATAATGTACCCATGTACCATGTTATGTTGAAATAAAGTGGCAATGTTATTGTGACGTAGGCTTGTGTCACTCTGGGAAGAGAAGACCATGTTTTATTAGACTATGATATTAATATAGTATTTATTGTATTTTATTTATTGTTTGTTCCCAGGATGCGAATGTAGACGAACTATTCAAGACTGTGTCCAAAACGGCGGTACAGAACCTGTCTCCGTCGCGGTGTCGCGCCGAACTGACGCCCACGGAGACCGAACGAGACCTGGACGATTTGGAGAACTATAGCAACGACTCCGACTCGCTCATCGAACGGACGAACGAGCGAGAGAGCGAGCGAGTGAGCGAACAACTGAGCGAACGATTGGTGAACAGGTGAGCGAACGATTGAGTGAACAGGTGAGCGAACGTGTGAGCGAACAGGTGAGCGAAGGAAAGACCGAGTGGGTCGAAGTGAACGATATCCCCAAAGAGCCGTTAAACGTAGACGGCGTGTTAAGAGCTCAAGAGAAAGACGATTTCCTCAGCGAAATATTAGACGATACCGAACCTTCGGGCAGTAAAGATGAAAAGGAACACAAGGACTCTACGTCGTTGGAGCAGAGTTCAAAATCGGATGTCGTCTCTGATCCGCTGAAGGAGTTTTCCGATGTCGATCTGTCATGATTGTATGATGTGGTGTTCGCGGGATTTTGAAGACTTTTGATTGAGTCTTGGGATGTGAGATACAAGTCTTGTAGTGGGCACAGGTACTACCCAGAAACGGTAGTACGAGTGTTTTACGTATACCTAGTTTGTTTGTTCGTATCTAATGTTTAGAAATGAGAAAATGGTATAAAGATTGCATCAAACCAATCACAACATATTTTCATAAAAAAATAAATTTTCTTCATAATTTCAAAGCAAGGTAGAGATATTTTTAGCGATAAAACTTCCGGTCCTAACACTAGTTTTTATTGTTTTTCTTCTTTTTTTTTTTTTGATGTGTACCATAAAGGCTATCTATTAGTATTATAACTATACATATTTTAGTAGTGATAGCACTCTTTGGAAAGACCTACTGGGGAAGTACCAGATCATTGCCAGTTATTCTACCGTCAAGCAGTAATGTGCAAACATCACTATGTTCCGGTTTCTAAAAGGCAAGATAAATTACAGGGTTTAAATATGAAAACTAACGTGGTTATTACACATTTAAAATGAATACGGGTAACTCACGTTTGATACAGTCAGTCCAGTCCGACTCAAGTTTCGATCGCGTCCGGCGATTTATTTCGAGGAGAGTGCGCGCGTTTTCGTAGCTCTTTGGCACTCTAAAAGATCGCCGGACGCGATCGAAACTTGAGTCTTACTGGACTGACTGTATCAATCAACGTGATTTACCAGGGTATTTATTTAAAAGGATTTAAATAAATCATCTTATATCTATGGGTGTCGAGTGCAGTGTAGTGTTAGGTAGTGATTTGGACTCTTCGTTTTCCTATGGCTGCGTGTCGCTGTGCTGTTATGAGCAGGCACGTTGCTTACCATCAGGCACATGATCTGCTTGTCCAGTAATTCAATACTATATAAAAATATCTATCTAACTCGCTATTGTGATATACACTCAATATACCTATTAAAAATGTGATGTGGTGTGTATGTCATTGTTTAATTTTGTCTCTTTTTTGTCAGACAAAGAGTTTACATATACTACGTATAGAGTTGGAAAAACGCTTTACACCGAAAGCACGGGTCTGATCGCTCTTGTCTGATCGCTCTTGTGGAAGTGTCATACTTTTGTCGCGGCACATCACTATGTCGCCATAGCTAACATACACCTCATCTGCTTACGATTGGTACATAGGAACCGTGAGGAAACACCTGAACTATTTATTTACTTATTATCTATCTAAGTTTTCAGATATGAGTTAACAAACTATGTATATTAATTTAATGGAATGTGAATCCAAAGCAATGTAGTAATATATTATAGTATAGGGAGGTGTAGAATGTGCTTTATTTGTATAATAGTTATAGTTAATACCTACACTAGCAGCGCCCCCAGGTTTCACCCGCGTAGTTTCTTTGTAATTTTCTAGTGATAAAACCCTTTCTTATTCCAGATTACTAACTGTGTTCTAAATTTTAATCCGATCTGTTTGGATGATCCGATGTGATTGAGCAATATACATTATACAAAGACTTTACGTCTTACTAATATTACTAATGTCCAAGTTTGGATGTTTCTTGCTCAATCATTTCAACAAACATCCAAACAAGAAACATCAAACTTTGAAGTTTGGATGTTTCTTACTCAATCATTCAAAACAAAATAGGTCCTGAAAAGTAATATTGATAGGCTCAATCATGAAACGATGTCGTTTTTTATCTACGAGAAGCCCAATAGAAATGGATCCGAAAAAACAACAAGTAGATGATATTTAAGTATACAAATAAAGCACTAATCGCCGTATTACGAAACATTACTAAGTTCAAAATAAAAGCTTTTGAATTTGAATGACGTCAAAATTCAAAAGTATTAATATACTAAGGTTTTTGAGGTTTCTCGCGTTCAGTTTTGAGTAATGTTTTTGTATTACGGCGGTTTGTTTGCCTTCAAACTTGATAATAATTATCATATCAAATGTAACTGTTACTTAATAATTTATATTGTAAAATATATAAAGTAATATAATCCTAATAACGTGTTCTTTTAAACTTATTTAATAAAGAATCTTTTAGTAAATAAACCTGTTTTATCATTACCCGCTCGCGCGCGAATAGACATTAATATCACCGATACTGTATGTCACATGGACGTATAAAAAAAAGTCGGTCGTAGTCTCGCTAAAACAAAAACTGTGTCACTAGAGTCGGCCACATTTGCACGTGTGCGTTGTCAGGTTGTATATAGTCTGACACGCACACATACACAAATAGCGCGTGTAATGACCCACTGATGTGTGCGAGTCAGCCTGTATGAGACAGCGCACACGTGCATATTATGTGGCCGACTCGATGGACACAGTTTTGTTTCAGCGAGACTACGTCCGACTATTTTTATTCGTCCATGATAAGTACCTATATTTAAGAGTTTATCAGACATGATTACAATACAATACAACACAAAATACTTTATTGGCACCACAAACAAAGTTGACAATAAGTAACATACAAAATAACAAATACATAAAAGGGCACAAAGGCGATCTTATCGCTAAAAGCGATATCTTCAGATAACCTTTGATTTACAAAGAAACAAGATTTGTAAGATTTTGGGCAGTGGTGCAACTAACAATATAAATAAACACGTGTATTAATTATATATAAATTAAATATAATAGAATAAAGTACATATAATAGGTAAGTTAAATATAATAGAACAAAATACATATTATAATAATATAACAAAATACATGATTCATCAGCCTTACCATGAAAACCCGAAACTTAACGTCAGAATTACAATCTATCTATCTATACTTATAATAAAACTGTAACGGGTCGAATTCTGTACATTGAAGATATTTTGAAAAAAAATTTTTTTGGGCACTCCATAGTCGATACTGATGGCGAAACTGCATTTTTTTTCTTTCATGTCTGTCTGTCTGTCTGTCTGTCTGTCTGTCTGTCTTTCTGTATAGGGATCACGCATCACGCCGAAACTACTGATTCAATTCAGCTGAAACTTGGCATGATTTTAGTTTATACTAAGGACATTGCTGTAGGCTACTTTTGATCCCCAAACTCTTATCGGTTTTCTTGCGGGAGGGGGTGAAAGTCAGAATGTGTATTTGGTTGTAACTCATGTTTGCGTTGTTTAATTTCATTAATTCTTTTTTGTTAGAAAGAACACATTTTTAAATTCTCCCGTCAAAATTTGAACAATATCGGTCTGTTGGTTGGAAATTACACAAACATTAAATAATAACGACACGCGCGGCGCGTTCGGTACATACTAACTTCTAAGTATTCTGTGTATCACAGACGATCCACAGAATATCTAGATTTTAGATTCTAGAAAGTGCCCACGTGATCGCGTCGCGTCGTCTTGGATGACAAAATAATTGTCAAAAATATATTTTTGTGTGGAAAAACAAACATCATTCGGTTATAATCGACTTCAAACAAGGAGGATGTTCTCAATCGGGTTGCATGTTTTTTATTTGGTTTTATTTTACGCGATAACTCCGCTAATTGTTAGTTGATTTTGATAATTCCTTTTTTGTTTGGTAGAAATTACTTCAGAGGTGATCTTTCCTTGACTTCTACGCTCAACTTTGGCTCGTACATCGAGTCCAAGGCAAAATTAGCTGCAAAAATCTAGGTGTCCTCTCAAAGGTGCGAAAGTACTTCAAATCTGAACAATTGCTTTTGTTATACAAAGCACAGATTCGCTCTTGTATGGAGTACTGTTCGCACCTTTGGGATGGATCAACTAAGTATCAACTTGAGGCTCTGGAATCAATCGAGAGGCGTGCCAAAAGGCTCATAGGCAAAGACATTCTAGTGCGAAAAAGACTTCAAAGTCTTGAACATCGCCGCAAAATTGCTAGCTTATCGGTTTTTTATCGGATACACTTCGGAGAGTGTGCAACTGATCTGCATGATCTTATACCACCTTGCCCTTTTTACTATCGTACTTCTCGTAACTCGAAGAAGCGGCACCGTTTCATGGTGGATATTCCAAAGACACGGACAAAGATGTTTGACTCTACGTTTGTTATAAGAACGTCTAGGCTGTGGAATGAGTTACCTGAGTGGGTTTTTCCCGATAGTTATAATCTTGGTGTCTTCAAATCGAGAGTGAATCGGTTTATTCTAGGTAAACACGCTCCATCGTAGACCGCATCGTCGCTTAACATCAGGCGAGATGGCGGTCAAGTGTAAACCTATTAAAGTTAAAAAAAAAAAAAATCTTAGATATCGAAAACAGGGAAGTAGTTTTTCAAATATCAACAAAAAACTAAAATTTTAAAAAAATAATTAAAAAAAAACAGCTTAGATTGATCTGTACGACATATACACTTCGCGAGGCATAAGCTGAGCTTTGCATTTGTGTGAGTGTACATGGATAGTGTAGGTGTGACAACCGGCCTTAGGCGCGGCGCCATTCTGTCTCGCCGCGCTCCTGCCTGATTGGTGATCACTCACACTAATGCAAAGCTCAGCCTATACCTCGCGGACAAAATTTCAAGCTCCTGCCTGATGGGTGATCACTCGAACTAATGCAAAGCTCAGCTTATACCTCGCGGAGTGTACCTTCATGTACCTTCTTATAAAATTTAGTCGAATGACAGAATTAAATTACCTGTCATTGAAGTAGATTTTTGTATTTTGGAGAAAACATATCAGCATAATAAGTAGCAGCATAAACAACCCATTAAATGTTCCCATTGCTGGGCGTCGGGGCCTTCTCTCGCAAGGAGAGACAAGGCTATAATCCACCACGCTGGCCAAGTGTCGGTTGGTGGATGACATATGACTAAGAACTTAGATTATAGGTAGATTTCGGTTTCTTCACGGTGTTCGGTGTCTTCCTTCACCGTTTTAATTACCGGCATTACGAACATGACTCTGAAAAGATAGTGGTGCGCGTGGTTTTAATCCCTGGGTCTCCGAATCGACAGTCGCCGTTCTCCCGACTAGGTCAGCTGTAACTTACTAGACCAACCGTAACTTATTAGAAAACGTATTAATTCAATCCAAATACTGTTTAAAATTTAAAGGTAGTGTTCAACAAGCTTCGGTGACCGAAGCAGACCGTTGTTAGGGTTCCGTGCACAAAGGGTAAAAACGGGACCCTATTACTGAACTTCGCTGTCCGTCCGTCCGTCCGTCTGTCACCAGGCTGTATCTCAAGAACGATGATAGCTAGACAGTTGAAATTTTCGCAGATGATGTATTTCTATTGCCGCTTTAATCATGGCGGAACGTATCAAGTGATCGGGTTGAAATTTGAAATAGAATTAGATTAGTCTGGAACAACACATAGGCTAAACATGGCCTATGTATAAGTACTCTATGTATTACGTAATAAACATCCAAACAGTGACATTCATAATATTTACAGGACAACGTTGGAACGGCTGAACATATTTGGATGGAATTCGAAACACACGTAGTTTGAACTCAGAAATAGCAAATCGGTTACTTATAGGTTACTGTGACGTAGGAAAGACTAAGCAAATTTGGTAGAAAATTGAAACAAAAATAACGCATAGTCTGAAATACCACATTTATGTATTTATTACCTATCAACCTGAAAAGAAGCATGGGCCCTAAGGAAACAAATATTAGCTATCACATCAAAACGGCACAACGATATGGGTTGACATACGAAACACATATAGTTTAGAGTCTAAAATTTCACATGGGCTAATAAGTCTACATTTTCATTTAACTCCATATTAATCTAAGCACATATTTTCGTCAGGAACTTGATGTGATGGTTAGGTAAAAGCCAAAAATGAATAATATATGCATCCGTTTTGGCGTAGATAATGTAGGTGATTTGCGTTCACAATCAAAATAACAAGCAACATAATATTCTCATTAGACGGCGCTAATGCCAGTTTAAATCTAAAAGCACTAAAGGCTATTTAAATCGATATTTTGCTTTTGTGGTATGTATTTTTTATTTCATCACTAGGTGGCGTTACTGGTATTCTAAATTGTACTAATAAGTTTTTGCTGCTAAAAGGATTATGATGCCACATTTGGATTCTTTCGTTCTTGATTTTTTTCTGTGTTACCTACAATTAAATTCATACATTAACATTTCACTAGGACTTGGCTTAGATTTACGGGTTCAACTTGCTTGAATTTAATTAAAACTCAAAATTTTAATTATTTTGATTCCACACAAGCTTCGTTAAAAATTTTACGCCGGCGAAGTCGCGGGTAACGGCTAGAAAACAGCTTGCGGATAAAAAGAAATAGGTATCAGATCATGCACATTACCTTCAGGCTTTTCATAATGTATCCTATAAAATCCTACAAACTTAACACTTGCGGCTATGTTCGATACTACGAAACCTTACTAAGTATGTTTGATTTTGTTTAAAAAAAGAAAAATAAAGATGATAAAATTAAATAAATTTTTGTGTGGAAAAACAAATTCACTCAAACTCAAAGGGTTTTCAATGACTACTTATCCAAATATTTGACGTACGACACTTCCAATTAATGTATAAGTCAGTAACATCTGCTTACGCGAACGAAGTAGCGGGTTCAGCTAGTTCATTTATAAAAGTATTAATAATTAATCGCTCATGTCATGTAAAATCCCAAGACTCAATGTTGAATTCATTATAGAAGCTATTAATAAAATGACAAAATTGACGACTCTTAAACTATGACTACAAATTTGATGATCTAGATACCTATGTCCATGGACGTATAAAAAAAGTTGGACCTACGTCCGACTAAAACAAGAACTGTCCATCGAGTCGGCCACACAGTATGCACGTGTGCGCTGTCACATACAGACTGACACGCACACATCAGTGGGGCATTACACGCGCTACTTGTGTATATGCGTGCGTGTCAGCCTATCAGTGGCTACCTGACAAATGTGGCCGACTCTGGTGACACAGTTTTTGTTTTAGCGAGACTACGTCCGTTTTTATAAGTCCATGCCTATATCTTAGTTCATTTTTAATAATTTGTTAAAACAATACTTTGTGGTCCCCGAAACTACGAAAATCGACTGAACATTCAGAAACATGAGATCTCTTGTCTCTAAATTTGCTTCTGTATTCAGTAGACTAAATTTAGCCAAGCTTTTTTTTTTAAATAAAGATTGACGAGACGAGCAAGACATGTGCCTGATGTTAAGCAACATGCCTGCCACATAACAGCACAGTGACACGAAGCTATTGGAACATGAAGGGTCCAAATCATTACCTAGCACTGCACTGCGCTCGTCACCCAGAGATCTAAGATGTTACATCTCTAATAATTTCTGCCCAGTAATTTCTCTGGAAACATTGCCCTTCAAACCGGAACACAGTAATGTTTGTACATTACTGCCTGGCTGTAGAATAACTGGTAAAGCTGTGGTACTTCCCAGGCGGACTCTGCTAAGAGTCCTACCACTATTAGCGTTGCCTTTAAGCTAGCAATCGATGTTCAAGACTGAAATCTTTTTCGAACAAGGGTAGGGTTACTTATGTTAATTCAATATCTGTCCGTTGAAAATGTATTTATTAGTATTTAAAGATAAACACACGTCACTGACTATCAGACGACCACCCAGCTCACTTCGGCGGCTCACTAGTCGCGGGTTCGGGGTGAGGTCGATCCTCTCCGAGCCAGTGCAGCAGACGTCGGTATGACGCGCACTCGAATTCCGTAGGGTAGCTGTGGATGAGACATTATTTTATAAAAAGTCTGTAATGAAAATGAAACTGCTGAAGAGTTTGTACTAAACAAAACGTTTGTGTGTTTGTAAGAACGAAAGTGGCCGACATAACTCAAAGAGTAAGCAAGCTGGAGTGGCAACGGGCAGGCCACATCGCTCGCAGAACTGACAACCGATGGGGAAGAAAGGTTCTCAGTGGCGACCACGGACCGGAAGACGCAGTGTTGGACGGCCTCCCACTAGATGGACAGATGACCTCACAAAGGTCGCTGGAAACCGCTGGTTGCAGGTTGCGCGGGACCGTTCGTTGTGGAAATCAGGGGAGAGGCAATGTTTCCAGTGGAATTACAGAGCATAGAGATCTTATATCTCTGGGTGACGCGCGCAGTACACTCCGCGAGGCATAAGCTGAGCTTCGCATTTGTGTGAGTGTACATGGATAGTGTAGGTGTGACAACCGGCCTTAGGCGCGGCGCCATTCTGTCTCGCCGCGCTCCTGCCTGATTGGTGATCACTCACACTAATGCAAAGCTCAGCCTATACCTCGCGGAGTGTACAATGGTAGGTAATTTGGACTCTTCATGTTCTAAAAGCTACGTCACTGTGCTGTTTTACCTGCTTGTCTCGTCATTCTACCTCTATAGCGTAGGTATGAAAATGAGATTCTCTTTATAGTATAGATACATAGATATAACAACATAAACGTCTGTCGACTGAAGATGAACATTCAGATGACATAAATAAAAACCAGAAATAAAAAGAAGATAAAGAAGAAGAAGACTTTAATCAGCTGACTATTTTTTTTTTCATTTTATAAATTAATTAATGACTACTTACCTACAACAAATGGTCTTGCCAGACATATTGCATGCCTCTCGCAGAGGCCAGTTTGTATGGGTCAACTTTTAAAATGTTTTGTATCATCTTATCTTACCTGCAAACAGCAATAAACATTTTTGTATTTGTATTTGTCAACTCACTGTATATTGATGGTTTCAAGTTCCTTTACTTGGCACTTGTAGTAGGGGACGCACTCGCCTAGATTTGTTTATTTATTTAGGTATACAAAACAGTACACAGTTAACAATAAACTAAAATAATATAAAACAATTTTTGACCTAAGCTATGCATGTTTTTGCGTGAAAGAGTAAACACATCATCACTTTAAATATGTTCTGTAATAAGAACTAGATGGCGCTGTATGTTGATAAAACGCGGTATTAACGTTATCCACGGGTGTTATTAGACTTTTGATTAGTTTGTTTAATGCCAGCTATAGCTATTATTGTGTATATATGCCATTCTTCGGTTATTTATTTTTAAACTCCATTCTACCGATTAATGTTGAGTCGGTTAGTGGATGAGCGAGTACTAGTGTTGGGTAGGACACGACATATTTATAAAAGAGTTTGTAAGAGTAGCCTCATTTTTGTACTGAACCAGTACAATGTCCCACTTCAAATGAGGCTCGGCGTACTAAAGCTCGGCGATACATTTGAAGTTCCGAGTAAAAACATGACATTTGGCGTTATTGCAGTACAATTACAGTCTGAGCTCTGATTGATGACATACTAATAAACAGTATCGTAAAGTAATACAAAATAAAATGCTTCGTAAATATTTTTTGTAAGTAGGTAAATAAAAAAACCAAATATATTTAGAAGTATATAATAAAAAAAGCTAATGAATAAAAGTACCATTTAAAAATAATATTTGCGTGACTTTGCTGCCACTGAGGCGGTTTCTTCTTACCGCAGACACGTAATGTTATTGTAAAAAGACGCACTACTGTAATTTGTAGCTTGCGTCTCGCCCTCTCTATCTACGTCGTATAGTTTTACGAGGACGGAGAGTAAGTCACGCGACATCTCGACTGCCGCGACATAAAATTTGAAGTAGTACAACGTAAAATGTTGAGCCGCTCTTACATCTTGATGTCATGTACGGGACAAATGTACCGCCTCTTGTGTGTCCTACTCTAGACTAGCGAGTACCCAAGCATACAGTCAAGAAATAAGGGTCGTGCTCATGATTGTACGATACCTAATATGTCAATCTAACCTTGTCAATTTTACGGAATTTTATTTCATATCAAAGTAAGTTACAATATTAATAGTAGCACAAATTATAAATAACTGGCGACCCGCCCCGGCTTCGCTCGGGTGCAATGCTGATACTAAATATAAGCACCTACTAATAAAATTCCGGTCCGGCGGCAAAACGTTTCGTTTTACGTAGTCACATAAGTCACAGTTTTTTGTGATGGATACTGTTTTGGCGCGACCACAACGCCACCGGCGAAATGCACAATAAGTAAGTTAATATTGAACGCTTTATGCAGGGTTTAAACGCGATCCTATACTGCTAACAACATACACACAAATACTTAATTTTTTAACTTTTATAAGTGTACAATTGTACATCATCTCTCCTGATGTTAAGCGACGATGCGGTCCACGATGGAGCGTAGAAGAGACCTATTCACTCTCGATTTGAAGACATTGAGATTGCAACCATTAGGGAAAACCCACTCAGGCAACGCATTCTACATCCTAGACGTTCTCGTGACGAAAAGTAGAGTCAATTCGAGTTCGAATCTTTGGAACGTCAACTATGAAACGATGTTGCTTTTTCGAGCTACGATCAGTACAATAGAAAAAAAGGCAAAGTGGTATTAGATCATGCAGATCAGGTGCACACTCTCAAAAGTGTATTCAATAAAAAAAAAAAAACATCAGGGCACCATGTAGAAACGAAGTTCCTTCGGATAAAACAAAATCAAAACAATAAAAAAAAATTGCTTAATTTTATTATCTATGGTACAATCTTTGATTAAATACTTGTCTAGATGGAGCGTTACGCTGTGATTGCGGCAAAAGTAACAGGCCAGGTTTCAAACACTTGTGTGCGTGTCACGCACACATATTTATTTATAGTGTGCGAGTGCAACGGAAGATGTGCGGCATCCTTGTCTCACCTTTTGAGAGTAATCGTAAGATTTTGAATGCATACTGCGTACGTGCCATGTCCTAGGTGAATGCTATTTTTTTTTTATTAAGATGGTTTTTGTGATAAATGTTCAGAGCTTTACGTGAATATTATTTGTCTCCTCTCCTGATAACAAGTAGAAGCAGCCCCGCACCTCTAAGCGTGCCGTAAGGAACTTCGTTCCAATAAATCTTATCTTATACCTTTAAACGAGCAATTCTTGTAGGTATATATATATATATATAGAATCTGAATCTCGGAAACGGCTCGAACGATTTCCATGAAATAATCATGATCTAGCCAGGTTTTATTAAAAAAACACCGTTTTACGTGCGTTTTTAGACAATGAAAAACTGTTACATAAAGATTAGAATGCGACGGTAAATTTCGCGACAGTATAATAGCTCAGTCGGGAAGATGGGCGGTTATAATATGGTAGGTCCGAGTTCGAATCCAACCGGCCGCCTTTCCTTTTTGAAGTTCTTTTTTTTTTTTTTAGAAAATCATTTTGTATCTAAGTATCCGAGCCCCCACCCAGGTACTATCTAATAAGCTAGCAATTTTACGCTGAAAAAAATCCTACCCTACAGATAACATAAATAGCTACCTACGTCCTACAGACTAGAGCAATGCACTGAGGCGCTTCGCTCGGAGCTCTCTGATTGGCTACCGAAGACCCGCGCGGAGATCAAGGCTCTGCTATTGGAGCTCGCCGACACGCAAGTGACGCACCACACTCAGGTCGCTATGAGCTGGGAGAGGGCGCTCAAACAGACTCAGGTGAGGACGAACATTACAAAACTACTGGGTTTTTTTCTCACTTTTATACTTTTTTTATACTTTGTTTTGGAAGCGCTGGAGTGTTTCCGTGTTGGAGTGACTCTGATCAATGCCCCATGGTTTACTAGGAATACTGAAGTACAAGAGTATTTGCAAATTTGAACGATCAAAGAGGATATAGAGAGGTTGTAGACCTGTTGTGACTTTTCTTTTTTAACATTTATTCAGCGTGGCGCTATGGTGCCGACATTAAATGAACACACGGGTAGGGTTACTGACCAGTAATCATACAAAAGGAGTGAAAAATAAAAATTCGCTTATTAAAAAAAAAAAATAGTTTCTAACAAACTAAATAATTGTATCAAGCTATCGAATGAAACTCACGCTGTGCACTAGATTCATTCAATAACTTCCGTTGTGTGAGTAAGTTGCGTTTGAGTAAAGCTGGCAACGCCGCATCTATCATGCCTTCTACCGCCTAACTAAATCGGCTTTGGCTTTGCTATTGCCATCTCTTATCATGTCAAACGAAAAAAGAGAAACTACAAAGCTATGACAGTATTCGTTCGTGCGGTAAGCCCCGAGTACCTACCTATCAGCCGCCGCCGCGCCAAGCGGAGTCGTAGGTACCTACCTATCTACAGATACGTTTACATAATTTTTAGTTATTTAATTCTGATTAATTTGGAACGTGAGTAGGTACATCATGAAACAGCAGATTCAACATCTGTTCACCACTAATAAATCGAATACCCAATAATAAACAACAAAGGTAAGCACACAAAATGTAAATAAATGCGTAGGTACCTAACCTATTGTAATTTTGGCGAAACATACCAAAATGTTGACTTTGAAATAATAAGATGCGTATTGTCAGTACTCATATCAAGGGCACTTCGCATTTTTCATTATTCCCACTGGTGGGACTAGGGACCTTCTCTAGCAAGGAGATAGGCAGTTAAGGCCATAATCCATCACGCTGGCCTACTGCAGCTCGGTGGATGACACATACCCACGAAAAGTACATGTCGATTTCCTCAAGATGGTTTCCTTCGCCGTTTTTAATTTAGCGGTCTTACGCACATGGCTTTGAAAAGTCAGTAGTGTGCGGGGGTACGGATCAGCAGTCGCCGTTCTTCCTACTAAACCAAGCGTCACTTCAAGAACACTTGGTAATAACAAAAAGCATTAGCGTTTTTAACCTGAAACCAGCTGAATTGGTTAGCCTACAACATTCTTTAAAAATAAAATAAAAACAACTTCTCGCGATAGGTTTGGTTTGAAGATTTGAATTTCATAAACAATTTAACCAACAAAACCCTTTCAAATAAAAGATAAATTTGTTTGAAATCTAATTACGATTACGTAAGTAAATAAAATTAAGAATGCCTTAAAAACAGTAACTAGGTAGGTACCTATTAGTTGTAGGGATAGTTGTAAGTTGTAAGTACCTACCTATACACCTCTACATCTACATGCCTCTACGCACTCGCACGGGCAGCAACACCGCGCCTACTCCGGCGCGGCGCCGCGCCAGGTAATCTTTGAAATTTTAGGTACAAACATCGGAGCGAAACTTTTTGATCTCCATTTTAAAATGGTCTACGTGACCGCCACTTTCGCGAACACTAAACCTTATAAAAATGAAAATGAAAACGAATGCTTGCCAATAAGTGTCCAGGTGAAGCCGAAATCTGTGATGCTCTGGGAAACTTGCACTTTGTCGATGACTTGCTTTGGGCGACAAATCGTTATCGCAAAGGCAGCTATTTGATGGGTTTCTGTGTCAACTAAAGTCATGTCTGCATACTATGGAGTTCCACAACACCAATTAAATAACTACTCACAAAACAAAATCACAACACAAAAGTACATAACAAAAAAGGCGTCTTTATCGCGGTATCTAACCTAATCTAATTGACACTGACTCGTACAATAAATTACAGTAAATAAACGACAAAAATAATGCGTAAGTCTTTTTCGCGAATAATTAAATTACTTAATTACCTAGCTAAGGATTTAAAACAGTAAATTGAATTTTTTGAAAATTGCAAATAACTCAGTAAATAAAAACGATACACGAAATTTAATTTTACAGAATGCCTAAAAATATGATGTGTGATATGTGGTTTCATTTAATGTCGGCACCAAAGCGCCACGCTGTATGTTTACACTTGACCGCCATCTCGCCTGATGTTAAGCGACGATGCGGTCCACGATGGAGCGTGTTCACCTAGAAGGAACCGATTCACCCTCGATTTGAACGTATAAAGATAGTAACCATCGGGGAAAACTTTCTCAGGCAACGCATTCCGCAGCCTAGACGTTCTTGTCATACAAGCAGAGTCCAGTCCAGTTCGAGTCTTTGTAACACCAATCATGAAACGATGTCGCTTTTTCGAGCTACTAGCAGTCAATACAAGGGCAATTATCATGCAGATCCATTATTAACCATTAAATAAGATGATAAATATCACCTTATTTCATGCCTTATATTTATGGTATAATTTGAACATAAATATAAATGTTGGTGGAAAATTCACACACAATATAGCTGATATAATACTTATAAAGTTGTAAATACATACTTATTATACATAGAAATAGCCAGACACATTGCAAACATTTGACTTTTCACACAAACATTTGCAGTGGGTGGAGTCGAACCACATCCCACTTCGTGGTCTCACTGCTGCAATTGGGATTCAACAAGTACAAAAATAAAAATGTTGGATTACCTCAAACGACCTTGGATTTGAAATTTATACAGTATTCTACTAGTCAAGCCCTTTCATTTGATAGCCCTATTATTATTGAGGGAGGGTGTGAAAGAATGTTTTATCCGCCATTTTGTGGATGCGGCCATTTTGAATCGATATTGAGATTAGCGCTTCCAAACACATCTTTTAACTTTTAATATTAATCATGGTATAATAATATAACTCCGCCTGGTACTCTCTTCCGAGACTCGGGAACCACGTGACTGACACAAGCCTACGTCATCATGCTGTTTACACGTTCTCAAACTTTAAAATGTGGGAGAATTTAAAACAACGGTGCAAATTATTTTAACGGCGTGTGTGTATATTCATGTAGAAACATAGTACAATACGAGTAAAACAAATCTAATGTATTAACTTAAACTTTATTTATCTATTCAAGAAAAACTGTTGAAAAACGAATCCACAGTTAATCAATAAACGGTGTTATATCAATAAACACTTTAAGCAATTTTCGTTTTAATTTCTTCTGGAGTTGATTATTAACGATTTTTTATTTAATTCTTTTAGTCTTATGTATGTCCTCGTTCTGACCAAGCAAAGTATCACATCGTAATCTATTTGAGGGTATTGGG